>JAMKCH010030133.1:0-16961 GCA_023653785.1 Ophioderma brevispina
AAACGCATGGCCATATGTAAAATGATGGGGACCATAAGCACTGTTATAATACATACGGACAATACGAAATGAATGACAAAATGCAACGCATATAAGGAAAAAACACCATTTTCTGTATTTTATTTACAAGAAAAATATGACATGCAATAATACATACATAATTGTTACTCCCAATTCCGGAAAAAATATAGCGCTATTTTTTTTAAATTGAACAAAATGTGAGAGAACATAATAATAGGGGGTGTGATAATTAAACAAATTGAAACCCCCAGCTCAAAATATGGAGACATAAACTAGAAATAAAAATAAACTAGAAAAAATCGGCTTACTGTATTTTGCGAAACGAAACGAGACGCCCATTGGATTACAAGCTTTATTCCGTCATGCATGCATAACGTGCATAACGGAATAAAGCGTGTAATCCAATGGGCGTTCTGTTTCGTTTCGTTTCGCAAAATACAGTAAGCCGAAAAAAATCAACTAGTAAATCAACTTTACTGAAATCTGACTATTCCAACCCCCTGTACATAACCTCTGAAAGTTTTTAAGTAAGGTTTCCAAATTCGGGAGCCTTGCAATGTGCATAATGCATTCAATTGCCATTAGCAAATAAGTATTAGCAAGTATCACACATGCTATTACATAGATTTCAGGATTTGTATTCCTGATTTCAGAATTGGTGTTTAGTTTTACCAAAATCCACACATTTTTATTCAATTCCAGCCCATTTTGGGGACACTTTATATTATATCGAACCAATGGAACATGACTTTTAGTTTTTGTGGAATATTCTTAAAAATTAGGCTAATCACAAATTTGGCATCCATTTTTAGGAATTTAGCAATGGAGCTGCATTCTATGCAGTCGAGCAGTATTCCAGATAAAGAACTAATATATCAAAATAATAATATTTTAGCTTTGCTCTTAATGTATTTGTTAGAAAATAGCTATACAACTTACAAACTGATACCGCCTATGCCGAGTCTGAGCAGAATCAAGGTAAACATAAGTAACTCTAATACAACTAAAGAATTGAATCAACACTGAATTAAGCCCCGCATAGTGGCATCCGCATTGGCCATGCCCTTATTCAAAATACAGCATCAGATTACTACTTAAGCCTCTTAGAAATACAATGCCAATACACTAGGTGCACACAATCATTTACATCAGTAAATCTCTGAATAATGAGATAATGGACAGACCAACAGCTGTCATTTATACTGCTTCTTATAGTAAAGCGGAGTAATAACAATTACAATCCATCAAAACTTGTTCCTTTAATCAATCAATAATAGAACAAAATACTAGATGCAAAATTGTGTAGCCTACATGATTTACACAGAGCTCACCGTTCTCGCTGTGTGTTGCTCCTACTCAAGTAAAAAGCAGAAGGCTAATTAAACTAAGAGTCTATTTTCGCAACTGTTTTAGTGGTAAAATCTTTAGGGGGTATGTACAGAGGGGTTATTGATTAAATTTTATTTTTTTAAAGGTAGGGTGTTTAATGGTAGGGGTGTCTCCATATTATGGGCTGGGTGTAAAAATCATACTTGCACTTTTGTAAAATAACACACCCCAAAATAATAATGGAATAATCTAATTATATATAGAATGATAAAATATTAATAAAAGAACACCTCCTATAATTAGACTTAACTTGGGATACCAGTGAAAATTCTCAATGAAGCTTAGAAATATTGACTAAAATGGTTGTTTTAATGAGAATTTTTAGCCAGCTGTCTACAATTTGTCAGACTGCATTGGCGTCTAATATATAATTCAACATATTGTGGATTAGACAATGAAACATGCCTACGCTGTGTTTTTCGTATCCACGACAAGGGGGAAGACAAAAGCCAGTGTGAAGTTAATTAAAAAGTACTAAAATCTAATAACCATCTTGTTCTCTAAACAAAAGTTGCCCATTTTCTTGAAAATGAAAAAAGGCACTTCAATTTCAGTACAGATTTTCAACAATCAGCTCGGAATGTGGAGGAGAAATTACTTCAGATTCCTTTTCACCTCGGAGTGTTTATATTGCCACGTAGTTAAACATATTTTAAGTGTTATCACCTCCCCGGTTGAGATTGAGTAATTTGTTAATTACGTAAAGCACAAAATACCTGTCCCCTCATCCACAAATAAACCTTGAGCTTCTTAGTGTGTGTTCAATTAACTTTCACCGTATGTTTCATTATTTATTCGAAAAGGAAGAAAGATGAACAAAAGACATTAGAAAGAAAGGTAGTTTGGCATGCTTTGACCTAATTCTGCAGAACCAAAATCCTTAATGTATTGCTTAACTGCATTTTCTATTCAAATTACCGGGTTTCAGAAGAAAACAAGTCAATGCTATTTAACAACCTATATTATAATACATGAAAACGGCATTTTTTATCCTATTGTTGAATATTTTAGCTCAATTGTTTGCCGAAGTCTATGTATATCCATTGGTCACTGATATTAGGGAAAAGTAATTGAGGCGACATTAATCGTTTTCAAGAAAATAGACAACTTTTTATTAGGAGAACAATGAAAAATGTGGTCACAAAATCAGCTGTACAGGAATCAAGTTCTCATAACACTCCGATTTAAGTACAAATAGCCTGAAATTGCTCATCTTGATATTTGGATTGAAAAAGTAAATGGTTTTCCATAGTTTAAACGCAATTGGCTGACATTGAAGCAATTCCATAGGACTGCATGTGGTTCACCTTTGGCCTCCCATCACACGTTAACGTGACCTAATAGATACATCAACTGTTTTACATTTTAATGATTGTATCAAGACGAACAGTTTGAGAATATTTTCCTTAAATCAGAGCATTTTGAAAACATGACCTATGTACAGCTGATTTTGTGACCTTCAACCTCCATACCACATTTTACGTGTATCTTGCTAACGAAACAATTTGAAAACACGTGACCTTTGACCATTTTGTTCCTTGATGCTATACAGAGAATTTGAGATTTTTACATGATTGGAGCATTTCAAATATTTGACCCCTGTATTACCCTGCCCCCCCCCCATTCTTGTTTTGCACAGGATGTGACACGGCAGCATAATTATTATGAAACTATTGAATATTGACACTATACATACATAAGCATGTCATTAAACCCTTTGTACTTTTCAGATGAATAAACTCTCTGGGATCCTTTGTACTTTTCAGATGAATAAACTCTCTGAGATCCTGGTTTAATACCATACCACATAGAGTTAACCTGCTGATGATATTAATAGCGCGGTCAATTCAAGTGACTTGTCTGGGCCATGCGTTATCATTGAGATGAGGCCATTGTGTTGTCTTCCAGAGTCTGCTTGGTGAGAACACTGGTATATAATTGGAATCTTAGCACTCGTTGCACTACATCGACATAAGCTAATAGGTATTTGGGTACTTTTCATAAAGGGCTGCCTCATGTAAGCTCTTTGTAGCTTACGAAGAACAAAAGCTCTATCTAGGCATCGCTTCTTAACAAAAGACAGCTATGCAACATATTCATGTTGCTTCATTTAAGTCATAAATGGTCATTGAAATGGAAACATGCCCTAAGCTTCGCTTTTCCAGATAGCATGCCCCCTAAAGCTTTTCAGACTTTTTCATTTTTTTCTCGATACAAGACTTATTTGGGGGATAAAAACACCTTGCGTACATGGTAAAGCCATTGTAAAACACCAACTCAAAATTGATGGTGAACTATAACTATGATAATTATAGAAGGCCTCCTCTCCTCATCCGGCGATTTCCTTCACTTATATTTGTTTTATTATCAAAAACTTAGCGCCAAAAGGGATGCATGTCCTTGAAATGGCAGGGGTAGATTTGGAGTATAAGATGTAATTTGGTAATTATACATTGCAGATAATCCAACTTACCTTATTTTAATTGTGAGAAAAAATAAAAAAAATAAAAAAAATAAAAAAAATAAAAAAAGTGTTTTTAACATTTGACCCCCGTAGCGTAGAAAGCTAAATTTAACCTTTGACATTATAATAACAGGTTTAGGCTTATAACTCAATAGTATAAGTGAATAGGACTATTGACTAGGCCAATTCAATTTTGTATGGAATGTCGGCCAGAGATCGGAGTTAAAACTTCAGATTTTGAGGAAAGCAGAGAGCAGACCAGGCTGGGTTCAGATCTGATCGAAGACACTAGCCCACACCACTCGTTAAAGAGCTCCATTGGCTACTAATTAGTGAGCGCGTTGTTTTTAAGCTTATGCTTCTTACTAAGTCATTCAGGACAATTGCATTCTTACTTGTCCCCGAATATCTTCTTTTGTATATTACTGGCAGGCCAGGATTGCGTTCTGCAGATGACAAGACGCTCCTCACGGTTTCCCGCACAAAAAGGTCAGTGGGTGAAGGGCTTTCAGCAATTCGGCCCCTAGCCTATGGAAATCTTGCCTATCTCTGTCGCCACTCCAAGTCCATTGTTACTTTTAAGAAGAAAGCTTAAAATTAATCTATTCAAGAGTTGATTGTGGCTTAAATGTGTTTTTGTATTGCCTCCATGATATTTAATATGCAGCTGTTTTCTTTTTTTATTTTATCGTTTGTGTTAAGTAAGTACTGATCTCATAGTAATACAACAGGTATGTAAAAGATGAACATGTTTTAGGCTAAATAGTAAGTACTCTCTATTTTGTAAAGCGCTTTGGCCTTGTTTGAGAAGGCGCTGATATCAAATGCCGTTTGTATTGTAATAAACACAAACTATTATTGTTCACCTTGTGACCATACCAAACAATTGGTATGCATTTAAACAAAATTGGATCACTTTTAAGTTTTGACCCATGTATAAATCTTTTGCGACCCTTATCTCGCTTAAGATGTACCCCATCAGAATGGCCATCATGCATTTTCGGGTACGTCTGTGTTAGGAACTCCTGGGATCAGTTGCCTCATAATAGGGCCCATTCCCCCTCCCCGGGTGATCCCAATACAGCTACTTTGGTGGTCTGGCTCATTCACTACATGATTATGAAATGTTTTGTGGCCCGGGAACTACTTGAACACTTTTAGTTCCTAAGCATGACATGTGTGTTGTAGGCATCTTGCATTTGCATACACCCTTGATCGGAAACCATTTTGTTCCTTTGCTGAAGAATCCGGTCAAAGTTCAACATTCAAATTAAATTCTCAGAGACAGGTATACTGTGTAATGTAACGAACAGACTGAGTATAGTAATAGATTATGTATCAAACAAAAATTGCCAACAACAAAAAATCATGATATTGATTGCGTGCAATTACTTCGATTATGTGAGCTTCCTTTGCTCTTTATATACGAAGACCCTGCACTTTATGTCGCCTATGAGACTGTTTTGGACATTACATTTTACAGACCGCTATTAGTGATGCAGCAAAGGCCCAATTTTTTTCGATAGGTGGTGACCTAAGTTGAACAAAGGTTGTCATATATCAAAGGTAGCTATAGGCCCAGGAGTCAGGAAATAAATGATATGCAAAAATTTTAAAAACGTGTACAAATAAGTTAGTGGGGGGTCAAAGGTTACCCCACCTATTTTCAGTATGAAAACCTGTGAATAACATGCTCATGTTGATACATTTTATCCAAATCCGGGAGTTGGTCCCACTAACATATGGTGACCACAATTTTGACACCAAAAAACCTTCTTATAAAGTTGATAAATATCTTGCTTCCCGCCCCACCCCCCAAATTACCCCCACTCCAATGTTCTTTTGAGATTGGGCTGTCAGAATCCTTGCACTAAGTCACAAATGAGAAAACAGTGATGGTTGCACAGTGAACAGAAATTATCATGCAAGGAGAATGGTGATGTGTGTGTGGATGTGGTGGTGGGGGGGGTGGGGGTGGTGGGAGGGGGTGTTCATTGGCAACAGGGAAATAAAACCTAATATTTTACTAAACATCTGCGGACATCGTGTTTCAAGGCGATGACGGTCCACGGTTGTCACCTCATAGCTTAACCCTAATTTTTAATAATCTTAGGGGGGGTAAGGGCAGAGTGGCGTAAACCAGCGGGGGCGTCCTCTGCTCAGAACACACCTTGCCACCCGCCAGCCCCCCAAATGAAGTGACCGTTTGTATAGTGTCTATGGGAGAAAGACCCAAAAATTCGTCATCACAAATTGCCTCGGCAACTCTTTCTATTCTGCCCCCCCCCCCCCATTGGCATATGCTGGTTGCGCGCTGGGTTAGGGTAATGGGTTAGGGTTAGTATTAGGGTAGCGTACTGGACTTTCTTCTATTCCTAAATACAGGAGGCTGGAGGCGCAATCTGCTATATAAGAAATGATACCCCATAGTTTCCCTTATTCTCAAGAAATATTTACCCATAATTTCTTCATTTTAAAGCCCTGCTTTCTTTCAGGGCCTATCGGCCTGCGACACAACATTCTTATATTTTTTTTTAAAACTAGTTCACTAAATTTTATAGGACTGCTGCGCAACCAGCTATGAAATGACTAGTAAAATTATTGACCTACGGCCGTCAACCATCTGGCAAGAAATGATTAATTCAGTAAATTTATCGGTCTGCAGCACAGCCATCTAACTAAGAAATGGTGGTTCAGGAAAATTGTTTAAGCCTAACGACAATAAATTGTATTTATAGCCCATCATAAATCTATGCGCCTGCGCGATAAATTAAGCTTTCCATTTGTGAGACAAAGATTATTTCTGTAATTTATAGGCCTGCGGCGCGGACCCTCTTAAAAGAAATCATTAATTCAGTAAATTTATAGGTCGCAGCGCAATCCTCTTCCCCGAAGAAATAAGGTCAGTAAATTTATAGGCTGCGGCACAATCCTTTTAGCTAAGAAAATGATAGTTCAGTAACTTAGGCCTGCGGCCGACAATCTTCTTTTCTGAGAAATATTTTTACCCCAGGAATTTGCCAATCTTCATGCCCCTGCCTTCTTTCCGGAGCCTATCGGTCTGCCGGCCCAACTTCTATAAGAAATTACTAGTTCAGAAAAGTATAGGCCTGATTCACAGTTGTATTTAAAACTTGAACCCTCGTTCTTACCAAGCCTTTTATAACACGGTTTTCGGGTGGGGATGGGGGGGGCGGTGACCCCCTCGCGGGGTCGTTATATAAAGGCATCCGATTGCTTATGATTTTGATAAACGTGGATAGTTTATAGTCCCTCTTCAAAATAAGTACCCAACATACATAGTAATCGCATCACAAGGACGTCGTGAAGTCCACGAACAATGGAGTAAAATGGCAATTTCCACAGAAAATAGGCCGAAAAATCCAATTTTGCGCTATGAAGGTAGAAGACAGGATTTCAGGTGCGGTTTTTTCGCTCTAAATAATGACAATTGACGTATTTAAAATAAAAGAATTTTAGAGCCCATACTGTGCAAAAAATGTACATAAAATATTTGGATGGCAAGCACCATTCTTAACCTTCGGCAATTTGTTGGCATACCCTAACTCCGGTACGTTTTTGCTCAAATGACCAGAAAGGATGAGGAAAAGAGTCGTTACCCAGAAGCTTTTTACGAAAGCTTGTGGCATTTTAACGCGCGGAGGAAAGTTCACTGGGGTGGTACCCCTTGTTAAGACGCGGGTTAAGGTTTATCCATAGAAAGAGGAATATAAACCAGGAAGACTAGAATAATCCTTTTAATATACAAAACCCTTCATAATTAAAATGATCTGAAAATCCTGAGGGGGGGGGGTCTCAATTTGGTTGTGGGAAGGGATTTGCGGCCGGTGGTGTTTGGAACCACTATTACCCGAAAGATAGGCCTACCAAAATGAGAGATTTGCTACCATCATTTACCTTCTTTGGAGGCGGTTTTGGGGCGAAGCCGCAGAAAGATGAGAGAAAACTAACTGTTACAATGTATTTTGAGCAATTATGGCAGCACTATTTTCAAATTGGTTTGTAAGCATTCTTCATACCTTGATTGACCAC
This sequence comes from Ophioderma brevispina, assembly GCA_023653785.1. NCBI lineage: Eukaryota > Metazoa > Echinodermata > Ophiuroidea > Amphilepidida > Ophiodermatidae > Ophioderma > Ophioderma brevispina. The sequence goes on from JAMKCH010030133.1 coordinate 7,928, forward strand.
TGTAAAATAGACTTGAAACAGAAAAAATGCAACCTTTTTTCTTATACAAAGAAAAGAGGCCTTCATTATACCAAAACGGTTGAAATGCTACCCTTCTCGGCCACGCACATCCCCGTACCCCTTTTTCCACTAAGACCCCCCCCCCGAATGAAAATGATCTACCCGTTATAACTTTTGACATTGCTTAGCCATAATATTTGCTTTACTTCTTTGTAAAACCCAGCCTATTTTTAACACACCTAATGGGTGGGGGGGGGGTGGGGGGGGGGTAACAGCCAAACTTCTATGATTGCAACTGTGTTATCATAAATTAGTATTTAAGTATCTTTGATTCGTGGTGCCAAAAAAGTACCAACATTCCACTTCCAATAGGTTTTACTTGCTGTGACGTCATATTGAACGTGCACCCTCGCAATATAAGTATATTACTGGTTAGTTTATGCAAGTTAACGGAGGTATTTTGTTTGCTTTGGTTGTTTTGTTTCTGTTATTGTCTTGTTCCAAAATATTGTTCACAGTGAAAAAAAATCGCAGAAAAAAACCAACCCCTGTGGCACATAAGGTCGGGCATAAAAGGGATCACTTGCAGAAGTGCAATTTCCCGATTTTGAGGCAGATTCACCGGTTTTGGGAGGTGGTGTTACGGCAGATTTTTATTGTTTCAGTGAAAAAAATTTCCAGGCAGGCAAGCAAAAAGACTGATTTTATAAGATTTTCAAGCTCTTCTTCAGGGCTTTCTCCGGTCAAAGATATCTGGGGGTGGCAAACACCCCCGGCTTCTTATCTACTGCAAGTAAGTTAAAGAAATGAGAGGAAAATATTATATAACTAATCTAAACATTGATGTGATGATTTACTTAATTCTATCCAAACTTTGAACAAACGGAGTATAGACAATTTCACTCCAATAAACCCCAACTTCGATACCTACTTTACCCCCACGTAGTGGTCTTTATTTTAGCTTAAGTTTGTGCAGATGTTATGAAACATGATCAGTGGAAATCTGAGTATCATTTACAATAAAGTTAAGCATTTTAATTCCTGGAGAAAATAAGTCAGAGCTGTAGCCATATCACAATGGATAGATGGTATTGTTCTAATTTCGGTGGATTCCCCCCCCCCCTGGTTGATGAACATAAATATTTATATGAACCTAATAAAATTGTCTAAACACATAAACATGATGTGCAGAATCCAAACAATGCTTGTAATGCAAAGCAATGGAAGTTGTACTATATAGGCCTAGTAGATGCATACCAGTGATGGCAATTGTCATTTATGGTGATTTCATAGGGGGTCCTTTCCCCATCATAACTCAAATTGTACACGTTTATATTTTTTTTGCTCATCAGTTTCGGATTCCTGATATTTCAAGCTTTCATTTTGTGAGATATGAGTCACTTTGTTCCAATTAGGTCACCGGTTACTCCAAAAATAGAAGGTTTTTCGGGCTCTTGCTGCAACACTATATAGTCATCTCATTCCTACCATTCTGTGGCACTCGGGCAAAGCAGGCTTGTTATAGGGCTTTATGAATAGACTTTCGTGTATGGGTTGGATATTATTGTTGAAATCAACTCATCTTCGTCAGGTTAAGATCTGATAGGATTTCAGTTATATTTCACTCTAGATGCTTGCAGCTTTTTTATACAATCTTATTTCCTATGTAGGTGTGAAACCAAGGCAGTTAGGTTTCATCCATAATCTACAAAAATGGAACTGCAGATCCATCAAAGACAGAATCCTCTTGATGTAGGTTTAATATTCGACTAATGGCAGATTGATTACGTACGGTCTGCCTACTGTCGAATCAGCATAATGCTAGTTCTGAGAAACCGGCGTTTGAAAGTTTGAGTTACTTTTGACTGCGTTTAAGTCCATGAGATCACCGAACTGGTATTTTACGTGTGTCCTGTTCCAGACATGATGGTTACTCCTGGACAGTATTACATACCAGAAACAACTAGCATTTCTTCTTCACAATTGCCATTGATGTGATTTTACAGTTTGTCAAAACCCAATGTTTGATTCGCTGTGTTCTAAGGAGTCGAATACGATTTCGACTGCATAAACCCATTGATTTTAGAAATGTTGGTATAGTGAGATTACTATAGCTACCGGTTTTTACTATTTTAATTGATGATGCCGATGATGCCAACGATGACACGACCAACGATGGCGGTGATGTGGTTGCAATAACGATGAAATAGGAAACCTCGAGCTTGAAAAAAAAAACGACATGATGCTACTGATCGATGATTTTAATGATGATGATGATGATTAGATGATGATGAAGACGACGACGAAATAAGGACACATCGCGCTTGACGCCGACAATTGATGTTATTGATGCTGGGGGATGACGACGATGGCGTTGTCTATTGCATTGTGTTTATGCTACAAACAATACAAATATAAAATTTGTATCAAACTCGTGACCACGACGATATACTTCTACATGTATTTACCTAGTGATATTATATTAATGTATTTATATACAGCCTAACAATTTCATTAGCCCTTTGTTACTCATCTGCTAAATATAATGCCTATATTTCAGAAGCCCGTGTAATAAGATTGACCCAGCCATTAACGCCAGTCATAGATGGTAGACCAACACCACCTGCAGGCGGCCAAAACATACATATCAGGTACAGCTCACCGGAGTAAAAATTAAGTAGTAAGAACCCCATCGCCAGACCACGTAGAGACGAGCGATTTTATTATTCCGGCATTGCTTCTACAAACCAGCAAAAAGACCGTTGAATTCTAGCAACATGGTTCCTCATTAAAAGAAGCCCAAAGGCTTACAATAACTGTCCACCTGGTGGTGGCTCAAGTTGGGCTGAACGGAAAGATCCGGTATTGCTAAAAATGCATATATTCGAACACAAAAGATGTGACCTTATATTATGTGGTAATGAACTACACACTATGGAACGCCTACTTCTGGAGCATGAATGTAATGCTGAAATCTTGCTGATTTTACAAAGGGCCCCAAGCATTCTGTTCAGCTTGGGCTAAACACATTAAGTCGATCGTTGTTTAAATTCACGTACAGCGCAAAGAAGATTGAATTTTTACCACAAAATAATTATGCATAGGAAGGCAGTTTTAAGTAACAGAGCTTATAAGGCCCGATCCCAGGCGTACCGACCCTCTAATTTGAACCAAGAGCGAGAAGTGTTATTTCTTCCCAGGCATTAGAGGACGAGGTTAGGAGGGAAAAGACTTGTATAAACACGCTATCGGTACATAATCAAAGTGACGAATATTATTGTAAAATTATATTCTCGATTATTTCGAACTCAAAACCTGGGCGTTACTGACATGTTGGATGTAGATGTCCTTGGGATATAATTTTCACGGAACAGTCAACCATCTGCCGAAATACCGTTCAAAAATGAAGTTGTAATTACTATGTCATTGTGTGCATCCTTAGGAAATATGTCAGTAAGGTTTTCAGAAAATTCGACGAATTTGGAAATGCATTCTACCTTTTGAATATCTTAGTTAGACCATTGCCTACCAGGTGGTGTTTCAGTAGGTTCAACGATTTTGAAGCATTCTATCTTTTCATTTCTTTAGTTAGACCATTACCTATCAGGTGCCTAACTTTCTTTTTTCAACTTCTCAACGCCAGCTGGGGATTGAATCTAATAACCATAACTAATCCTACTTTCAACTTACGATTTGGTTTGTACTTCTAAAGTCATTGTGTGTATTCTTGAGGAAATAAGTTCGGTAAAATTCAGCGATAATGGGATCATTCTACCTTTGAAATTTCTTTGAGTTAGACCATTGCCTCCAGTCGCCTAACTTTCAGCTTTCAACATTCTCAACGCTCGCTCGGGATTGAACTAATACACCTTACTGACATTCATGCTACCGTTTGTATTTTTATCTTACGCCATCCGCATCTTTTTTTAAAAAAGGTCTATGTTTATTAACAATGAGAAATTGTGTGAATCAATGGTACAAATAGGGTAATAAAAACGCAGGTTATTTTGGTATTTCTTGATTCTTTGGCATCAAAAGAAAAGCAGATACGTACTCTACATTTCTTATTGTTCTTGTCAACACGACAAGGGTTATTTCTACTCATGATATTAGCATCACAATAATACTAAATATGAAACAAAGAGGAGATTGATGTTGTACAATCTAAGAGGAAGCATTGAATGCGCGTGCCTTTTCAAAGTTTAAAATTTCCTGGCTCCCCCAGTCCTCCCAAACTAGTACCTGATACTTGTAAGGACTAGGGTGCAGAGATGATAGCCTAGATCTCTGACGCGTGGGGGCCCGCTTTGAAGCTCAATTTTGTCATGTCTAGTAAGGGTGACTTCTGCCTCCACAGATTCAATCTCCCTGTAAGCAACCACTCTTCCTGATACTCCTCTGAACATTTTGCACACCGGTCCTTTAGAAAGCTCTAGCAATGGAGAAAGAACCGTAAGCATATCTCCAAATTTGTAGGTTCTGCTGGTGTTGTCAATACCAACCACCATTGTATCTCCATTTGACAAACCGATCCACAAAGTGTCCCTGAACAATAAGTAGAGCAGTCACAGAACTTTTCATAAGAGGATCCCCTAAACTTGATGACCTTCGTCTTTGACCATGTTGACAACTTAGCATATCCCATGTCAACTCTGGTGTGTCATCGTCTAGACTTGACTTTCGTCTGGAAGATGCTGCTTTTTTTCATTTGCTATTATGTCATCGCCCTGCTCATAGCCAACTATATTTGTTCGCACGTTTAGCAAGCCAATGATATGGAGAACATTGGAATCGAGCAAACACCTGTCGTTTGGAAATATCAAGTACTTTGACATACCGCGAATCGTGCATATAACAGTAATTAATCCCATAGGAAACCAACCCCTCAACCATTCATCATCAAATGTTGATACTACAAGTTCACTCGGATCTAATTTCTGTTGACGGAGTATTCTTACTGTATTACCAAATCCAATAAGAAGTTCCTGTCTGTCTTCTAGCATTAGCATGCAGTGGCAAGGTTGGGCTTCAAAAAATAAGTCGCTCGCTCTGATTTCGTACTCGGCGTCAGCAATATACTCTCTTGAAGTTTCCAGATTGCAGATCCGGAACTTAAAGATTGTGTTGGAACGTCTTCCATGACTGTAAATGCGTAGGATGCCATCTTTCTTGATACCAGCATAAAGATCCCTTTGCACTTCTCTAAATGACTAAGAAAGTGAAACAAATCGACAATAAATTTGCTGCTGAACATTGAATATCTGTACAATTTATAGGGCTACTTGCAACCGCATGGGTAAATTAACAAGTTTGTTGTGTTAGACTCCTATCTGAATTATCTTAAAATACACACTTAGCCCTGTATCGTCATCAACCGTAATGTTCAACAGGATCAAACCTGAACCGTGGTTGTTGCCACATTATTGTCATACAAACTAGATGATTCCCAAGTTAACGCTGCATAAAACTGAATGGACTGCATTACGGTATAAAACATCTATTCGATCATTTGTTCCTAGCCAATAGATTAAACAGGCAGGACCTCTATTATGAATAGTTACAACTTCTCAAAGGCACACATAAACATATATCGAAAGGAACACGCTTTAAATTAACCATTACCTACCTCCCTACGTAAGGTTGATAAAGTAGACATATGTAATGACTGAGACGGCTGCTTCAGATCTTCCTGATTCATCTAACTGCTTTGTCTAGGATTAACTTGTAACACTTGAAGCTTCTCAAATCTGGAAGTAATACTGGTACAGTAAATACTGTTTTTTTCAATATTGTGGTGTTGGTATAGTGTGCGGTGTGTAATCACCTTACATGGCAACATATTGATTGTATGGTAGTTGTTATTTCTCTGTATTCCCAGAATCTCAAAAGTATGATTAAGTCTGATTGAAGCATTGGAGAGCGAATTTGAGTAGCCTCCTATGAAATCCCGACAAGTGACCCCACCGGGAATTGAACCAGTGGGCTCTTAAAATGATAATCCCTAACTAGTGAATCATTGTGAGGCTGATCAGATTCTCTAATATGTTTTTGCTTTTAGTATCGCCATTTTGTGTCCACGTTGTTTGTCCTAAATGTCCTGGATCACAAAGAAGATAAGTGCCAATACAAGACAACTTGACCTTTGTCCCAAGAACGTGATAGTTGTCATCAATCTGGACGCCACTCACCACTCTCTTGCCAATACATTCACTGGTGCGGATCCTGACATTGTCCTGCTCAAAGTCGATGGCAGTCACATTTCTTTCGTATATATATCCTTCCCCAATCCACACGCTGAAGGTTTCTTCCTCCTAACGATAAAATTATAGGTGACTTGTTTAACATACCAATTTTGCTATTGGGTGGTTCCTTATATAATTTAATTTGTATTGTATATACTTTAAGCATGTTAAGCGTGCGAGAGTGCAACATCATGCACGTTTTGTGTGGTTTTTGTGTGTGCGTGTGTTTTGCATGTGTGTGTGTCTGTGTGTTGTGTGCGTGTGTGTGTGTGTGTGTGTTGTTGTGTGTGTGGGGTGGGTGGATTGGTTTGGGGGGGGTGGTGTTGTGCGATGTGTGTTGTGTGGCCTCATTGTATTTTTCGAAACGAAACCGCCTCCCTGTGCTTCATTAATTAAACGAATTATTCCGTCATGATCAAAAACGGTTATGCAAGATTGAAAGAAACCCAAATCAATTCATCATCTGAATTCTTTTGAAAAGTTTAACCGTGTTCCCACTCCGTGCTTGGGCATACACACAATCATATGCTCACTTCTTTCCGAGCGTCTTCGCTTTTGCCTCAGGCAAAGAAAACTTGCTCTTGGAGGTCCTCCAATGCTTTCTGTGCACTGGGCCTTTTGGCGGGAGAATCGTGCCAAGCATTTTTTCTTCATCAGCTTTCAAGATGCGCAAAGTGGGGTGTCAAGGTATACTCTTTGTGTTTCAATTTTGGCCTTTTCCCTGTGCTGATATTTATTTTTGTTCAATCTAACTCTGATCATCAAAGATGGTAGGGTAATTCCACACAATGAGATGATAAAAACAACAGTCCCAAAGAAAAGATGTCAACCTGATGACAACAACAGTAAAAACAACATATACAAATTAAATGGAAATAAGCATATTAGCATTCAAGTAAAATGAGGAGAAAATTGGCGGGTAATTGATATTGAATAGTACTATTGAAACCTATGACAACCTTTGCAGCAACTGAGATTAGTAAGTTTTAACCTTTATTAAGCTAGCTTTAAAGCTTTCAACTAAACAAACAGGTTTTCAGGAAAAAACGTTTGTAAAAAAAACACTTAGTCCATCATTCCCCGTACTACCATTTTTCCTTTTGTTTAAAGTTTTTTTTAAAAATTATAAAATGTTCAAAAATGAAATTTGTTCCATTTCTTCAAAATGAACAAATCGAACCCCCTTATTTTTCATCAAAGTCCATTTTTTTTGCACTGTTGTATTGTAAAACTAGGACTGTTTATTGCTTTTGTTTAACTATAAAAGTCGGGATCCAACTTTTTTGGTCTAGAAACAGTCATAAATGACATCTTCCTTCAAGATCGACCCGGCTTTAAAATGCTTAATGTCTGTTATTTTTCACAAAGAACATTAGTATAAGGTGTTGGTATGACCTAACACTAGCAAATTAGAGACAATATGACATTTTTGAATTTGAAAACAATACAGATAGTGGGCTTTAACTCTACTTTTCGGTCACCTCTAGAGAACATATAAATATCGTCATAATGTGAAAGACATAATGAACATCAACTATCACGGGGGGCGAGAATGTTAATAAAACTTAATTTCATTGAAAACACATCATTAACCCATATTCTGCAACATACTCAGCATCTTAGCAAAGCTTTTCGTTTTGTATGTTTTTTTTTACAAGATTAAAGAAATATTTGTTACTTTCTCGTTTTTCTCCATTAGTCCGCCCTTGATTTGATATAATAAGTTTTTGTAACATACTCATAGCGCTCATCAAGTTTCTGTGTAATATACCCATAGTGCTCACCCCCCTTCAGACTTCACATTTTTCAAATTTATTTTGGCTTTCCTCACTTAGTGGTGGAGCTAAACATATATCTTCAGCATCTTTGATTTTCGTGTTTCAAGGCCTACTACTTGTTGATTTTGAAACTACTTGGTATTCTAGTTTGGTACCAATAGTAGAAAGTAATCTTTCCTTAGAGGCATCCGAAAACTACTTTAGTTATACAATATAATTTTTGTAAACTCACTAGTCATAATATGATGGGGTAATCCACTGTTTCTTTTGTTTCAACTGATACTTTACATTTCTATAATCTCCCATAAAGAATAATTAAACTTATTTACAGTAGATCACATTCACAATTATATCATCGTACCTTCTCATCATAAAGCTTTGCCTTTATAATCTCTGGGGCATCAGACGCATGAAACCCGGTCCACCATTGCTCTCACTTTCCTTCTCCCCCACAATGTTTATTTGAGATGCCATAGTCAGCAAGCTTGACATTAACAGCCTCAACATGTGTCTGTTAAGCGAGCAGAATTTGTTCTTCTTCATGTCTGTGTGTCTCCTCTCCGTTGATGAAGGTAGGCTATGGCAGCATCAGTAATCGTAGCGTATTAAAAATAAAGCCATTCATACCTAACAATGGTTATAAACTCAATGCTCATTGAGAGCATGTGTGGTCACAGTGGAAAAGCGCAGGACTCGTGCTCATTAGACTGTTATAATCGTGAATTTTGAGCCCCACTGTGGTCATCGTGTCTGTGCCTGGGCAAGATACTTAATCCTCAATCGCCTCGTCGACCCAGCGAAACTGAGGCGCTGTTATGGTAATATTTTCAATCTAAGTGCTGATAGGCTTTTGCGTAAGGCATGTCTTTCACCAGCCACCTAGATGACGCGAAATGATTTTGACCGATTTTCTTTAGCTAATCAGCGTCATAATATTGGCAACATCGTGTGAGCCTGTTAACTATATATTGTTATTATTATTAGATATATGGTTGAAAAAGCTTCTTCGAGTTG
>JAMKCH010030134.1:0-17119 GCA_023653785.1 Ophioderma brevispina
TAGTAAGATATTGAGCTGGCAAGTGAAGATGGATTAGCCGGGATTAGCACATATACAATTAGACAATGGTCTGTGAGCGATGACAGCATGCTTTTCAAGTTTGGTAAATGCTGGCGTAATATGTACAGTATCCCTTTTCCAGCAATGCCACGAACTGCCACATTCCCCTCTGGAAACCTTTTCCTGTTCTTATTGTTTTACAGAATGTAAACATCCAAAATTGGTTTTCAACTTGTGGAAGTGATTTCAGTAAGGGTCCTTTTCAGTATGACTGAATATTTTTATGCTTTATATTTCAAACAAATTGTGTTGCAAATATGTTATGCTTGTTCCATATACCAATCAATGTGTGAAATACCTCGATTAAGCTCCAAACTGTTACCAAACTTTGGATCGGAATTTTTGTTCTCAACGTATTCTATGCCTTGTTATACTGTGCATAAATGTCGCCGCATGAACCGAAAATTCCGATTTATTAACTTTGAATTAACCATTTAGGTGACTGTCTTTAGTCTAGAGACTTATTTTAATGACTACTCCAAAAATATATGTCGAAATCTCTGATTCAGCCGTACAAATTATGCTTACCGACATTTTTTTTTTCTTATCATACGAAACGAGAGCCATTCTTTGTGATAATTTAATCACGTCAAAAAAATGGAAGAGAGGTGAAGCATTTAATTTTTTTTAATAGAAAGCACTATTAATATTTTAGGGGCTCAGTGGCGGCACCATACTTCACTTTGGTGGGGGGAGGAGGAGGCAACAGATGTCAAAGTGAAATTTGTGGGGCAAAAGTGAAATCTAGGGGAAAAATATATCAAAAATTGAGATTTTTAACCAGTTTTGGACCCACATGTGGTGATTTTTTGGCGCCAAAAGCGCTGACTTTTTGCCAATGAAAAATCTGTCATTTTTTCTCCAGCGGGGGGGGGAGGGGGAGAGGGGAATGGGGAAAAAGAAAGTGGGGGGGTGCCATAACCCCAATGCTACCCCCTGCGCCGCCACTGGGAGGTTACTGTATTTTGCGAAAAACGAAACGCCAATTTGGTTTACACGCTTTATCCGCCATGCATGCATACGTAGGCTTAATGATCCCCACACCCTCGTCAAGAGAAAGTAATGTCGGTTTAGATTGAATTACACGGATGCATAACATGCAGATAATGGAATACAGCGTGTAATCCAATGGCGTTTCGTTTGTCGCAAAAGTACAGTAAGCCATTTTAGGGATACTTTATTTGCATCTGTATTGAGTGTGATGAGATACTGCATGACTAGAAGGTTTTTCAATCCTTTTTCAAAACTTGCACCATATAACTTGGTGTAATAGTTTGTTGATTGCCCTGCTGTAAGGAAAACATTCTCATCACTTTATGAATTTTATGCAACCAACCGCTTCTTCTTCCTGACATTCAGACTTTAATTAAAAATATTGTTTTGGATGGTGCACGTAGGCACTTGTTTTACGTGATAATTGAATCACTAGTAAACATGTGATTTCACACTATTGGGAAATTGATTGAGATAATTGTATTTTATTGTTAGCACTATTGGACATGTATGAAACTGCCCTATGTTGATATTTGGTATGTGCTAGTAACACCATTTTCACATCTGACATTTGAACTGCCTTTGAGGACGAATGATTGAAAATAAGTGTACATTTGAACTTGTAAAACCGAGATATAGAAGCGCGTGGCTTATTGATCTCCACACCCTCTTCAAGAGAACGGAATGTCGGTTAGATTGAATTAAACCGAATGTACATGTAGTGGCAAACCCCCAGATATACATCCACATCCAAAGCCATTTACAAGTTTTATTTCATTTAGAAATTATTGCAACTTCTTCACGTAGAACACGACATAGATGAATTATCAAACATAACCATTTACTGATTTAACTCGAAAGGATCAGAAATTTAAATTAACTTAAAATACCGTTTATCCAATTTTGAGCGTTTATCTGCAACTAAAAGGACATTTTCCTTTTCTCGCTTAGTCATGTATTACTGCCTAATATCTTCGCTTTTTTCAATTTCGGTATCAACAATCCTTCCAAGTGAACCATACCCTCGAATATGCATGAACTGACACGAATACACAATCAGACTATAATACTCTGGTGGGGGGGGGGGGAATATGAGGGGTCAACAAATTTAGATCCCAAAAAGGGGATCTAAAAATTTGGTTCATCCTCTATGTAAGACCTCATGAAATTAGCCTAGCATGAAATCTTCTTAAGAGGATCAAAGGATTACTAGCTTTATTCCGTAAAAGAGTCTTTACTCTAGTCTAACTCATGAATATCTTACACCAAGGTAAGACCAATTTCCAGCCGGTATTAGGGGGGATCAACAAATTTTAAGGATAATTTTTTTTCTCCATTCAAAACATAACTTTACCAAAGTATCATTATTTTATTATCTAATTTTATTATCTAATTTTTGGGAACATCAACTTTTCCATTGAAAAAGCAGTCTTGAAAACCGAATTTTGCAAAGGTTCCGCGCTTTGCGCAGAGGGAAGCACCCTTCCTATGCCCACTCCCGCATAATTGGCGCCATGTCCACATTGTGGCCACTCTACTAACATCTTTTTAGTCCGGAAACAACGTCACTACTACCTATACAGTGTGAGTCAATAAAAACCCTACATTCAGGAAAGAATTTTTCTTCAAAGGTTAAACGATATTTTTTGCTTGAATGTTTGCTTTGGTTGTTTACAGGGATAAACAGGCTATCAGAAGATTTTTATTTGGTGTCTTTCGGACCTTTGGTTCAGAAACTATGTTAATTTTACGAAGAGACCTAAAAATTATGTTTGGCCGATTTTATCCATACAATGCGGAGAAACTGACACCGACGTATAACCATAACACATTATAGCAAAGACAATTCACACATGCAATTTCAGATGGTATCGATTTCTTCTCGACAAAAACATATCAGTTTGAATAAAATAGTCTATTGTGTAACATAATTATAAGTAAAATATCTTCAACAAATTAAATACCATTGTTCAATCATAAAGAGTCAGTTTTTGAAAATCACTCCATATCAATGTCTCAGTTCATGAACATAATGAAACTGCTCAGAGATTTTTGTTTTACATCTCTAAGGTAATTATTTTGCACAAATACAGTATACTCAGCGTCCATAAATTGCGAGAAGAACTAAAGCTGAAGTTTTCTGTAAATAAATTGGAATTAAAACTTAAAATTCAATATCAAACTGTTTTTTCAAGCGGAATACAAAACCTTCTATGGTTTCACTTTAGCTCCCAAGTTTTGTTGTAGGTTAAAACCATGAAATCTTGCTGAACCAAAGTAAAAAATGTGGTCTTACACCAGCTTCGGCTATCTGGAATTTTCTTATTTGGAAATTGAAATTTTTCTCTCTTTTAAAAATTTTTCTTTTGTTAATTCTCGGGGATAGTATTTTATAATCCTTTAATTATCTCCCACCTTCTATTATTTAACAGTATTTGGTGTAAATGTTTTTACTCCAAATACTGCTGAATACCATGCTATTCTACGTAAACGATAGATTGTTGGGTCAAAATCGGCCCAACAGGATTTTTAAGTCTCTCAGCAAAATAAGCATAATTAGTCCTCCGAAGTCCAAATGACCCCAAATAATAAAGTTTTTCTGAAAGCCTGTTTATACCTCTTTATAACAAAAAGCAAACACTTTGAGCAAAAATATTCTTAAACTATTTATTATTTCTGATCTGAATGAGGTTTTTTTTGACTCACCACTGTCTAGTTCACCTTCGGTGAATGCCATGTAGCTAGGGCATCGACAACCGTAGTGTGGCAGAAAGAAATATAGTCCTCCGGCCGGTCTCATCGTCCCTGTAGAAAAACTGTGACGAGGGCACTCGATTCAGTTGACTCTTTCGGCAATATTAGTTCACCTTTCCGGGAAGGGGGGGGGGCTGATTTTTTTTTGTGTACATGTACATAGGAGGTGTTAAGGAAAAGGGCCCTGGCCCTGTCAGCAGCTTGAAGTGGGGCCCTGTAGCGTCGCGAAGCGTCGCAAGTTCACTATAGTGCGACTAGAGGGTGTCTGATCTTCTTCTTGCGTATAAGGCGGCAGCAGCTAAATATGTTTAAGCGTTGAAGCCAACTCACTGTTGATTGATTGGGGTTTGAGAAATCTTTGTCCCGGGTGGGCAAAGGTAGGGCATCATTGAGAATGTGATCCGCAGCACTCAGTCTGTGATGGAGAACCAAATTGGACAGGCTGCGATGGCCGCAGCCCCCCATCGGTGCATATTGCTGTTGAAGCGACCGACTCCTATGTGAATCTTGTTCAAGAAGGTGACCCATTCCGTGCGTGGGAGATTGCTGCCAGGTGTAAGTTATGTCATTAGGTGTATAGAGAGTTGATCTGGTTTGGAGTATCTAGCCAGGCAGTATTCAATGTCTGTAGGAGTTGAACGGGGAAACTGGAGAGTTTAGCAGGTATCGGCAGAAAAAGTCGGCGAGAGCGCAGGTCTCTGTCTACAAGTTGGTGTGATTTCTTTGACAGTGTTAGCAGGCAGGTGCTTGTTGTTCAAAAGAGCCTTAGTTATAGGTTTGTGCGTGTGGTGTTCTCTCTCCGAAGTACTGCAGGACAGCAGGTGCAATGCCTGAGAGCAATGGTAGGAATTCAGATGGAGTTAGGGACGCGGCAACCATTATGGTTCTCAAGTCTCGTTGAGTACTGTGTCCAGTTCTTTGTGTTAGAGGCTGTTGCACCCATGCTGGGGCGCATATTCAGCAGTGCTGTAGACAGAGCCAAGGCGGGTGGTGCGTTATGGTAGGGTCGTTGGGCTGGCACCCATGAAAGACCAGAAAGTCGGACAGGAGGCGTTATTCTCGAAGATACCTGGAGCATATGGACTCGAGATGCTGCGGTAAGTAAGTTGCCGGGCAAGCTTCACTCCCAAGTAGGTTGGAGTAGAGATTGTCTTATGGCAAGGCGCTCCATTGAGGTTGATTTGAAGCTGGTTGATGGCCTCTTGGGTGAGGTGGAAGGCGCAGTAGCGGTGGTCTTGGTTTCGCACAGCTTCAGTCTCCAGGTCTTGAGATATGCTGCAAGTAGGGACCATATATGCAGAAGTGTGCTTTATACTTCGTCCAAATGCTGTCCGAGTGGAGAAGGAGTAGATCGGTCGGCGTATAGCCATATTGTCTAGATGTGTTTGAGGGTTAAATGTTGATATACAAGTTGAACAGCATAGGAGCCAGACAGATCCTGGTGGTACTCCGTTCCTCAGACGACGCAGACGCACTTACTGTCTATCACTGGTCTTGATAATAAAGCTACGGTTTTGCAAGCATGGTACATAGGAATTGTACAAGATGACGATCCGGATGGTCCTGAGAAGCTTGAGTGTCAGACCCTGGTGCCACACGGTGTCGTATGCTGCAGTACGGTCCAGCAAGATGACGCCTGTCGTACGGCGCTTTTCAAAGCGTTCCTCAGATTGTTTTGTGAGTTTTACAATCTAATAGACAGTGCTCCGGCCACGGCGAAATCCTGATTGTTCGTCATGCAGATGGGGATCGACGACGGGCTCCAGCGGGTCCAGGATCATCCTCTCAAGAGTTTGAAGGAGACACCAAAGGGGTAAGGTTTGGGGAAATTTTTTTTTTTTTATGGGGCGTAGTTCTTAGGGTTGTAGACAGGACTTGTTTGGTTTGGGAGGCGATGATAGTAGCCTCTCTCCAGATCTTGGGTAAGGACTCATGGTTGGTAAGGCAACATGTGTAGAAACCCTGGAGGCCAATCTAGTCAACGTGGGGCCGCATTCACAAAGGAACTCTGCTGGTAGGTTTTCAGGCCCCGGGCCTTTCCAATATTAGTCCACTATTTATTTGGCTGATAGCAGAGGTAAAGCTCATCTAGTGGAAGGATGTTGAGAAAGGGTACCCGTCCACGCCGGGGCTCTTAACGAAGTTTGGTTATCTCTTTTGTTGACAGAGCGAGTGTGATCCTTATCAATGTTCTTGAAACGACATGTTGCGAGAGGTTTTGCTCAGCATTGATTGGCAGTCACTGGACATTTCGATGTTTGGGTGATTCGCCGTTGAGGCGGATTATAGCCTTCCAGGCCTTCCTGCTGAGTGTATGAAGTCGTTCCTTGGACCGTCTCCTCCCAGCGCTCACGGCGTTCCTGTCCAAGCCGTTGTAGGATCCAAAGCCTTTAATGATGCTTCTTCCCGGGTTCAAATTTCAGGAAATCATTGTAAAGAGTATCCACAATTCCTTCATCCCAGGATGGGATATAACTGCGACAGCAGCCACATGGGATGGTCTTCTTCGCTATATTAATAAAGAGTTTCACAGTGCTGTGTAAGAATTGTCTGATGAGGGGTCCTGAGATCAATATTTTAGGGGGCTCGTCAATGCAGTGCTGACACTTTGACTCTCAAATCCTCCACTGGCCTGGCGCTTTCGAAACTCAGGGGCCTTCAGTGACCTATGACTCAAAAAATAGGGGCCCGGTAGAGGGTCTTTAGGTGAGAGACTGCCATATTCCCCAAAATGAGGGGTTTTCAGATTGACAAATTTGCAAAATTTCTCCCAAATGTTTTTTAAAGAAAAGTTGTCCAAAAATTTCACCCAAAATAGGGGTCTTGATTAAACATTTTCAAAATTTGGCCAAAAATAGGGTCCCTTTGGGTTGACCTTTGGTAAAATTTGTACAAATATGGGGTCATTTGGTAGCACTATTCATCTTTGGCCTCTTCACAGCGGTGGCTACTTTTGGTTTTTATCTTATATTCATTTTTTACCACAGGCCACCTTGCTTAAAACGCAAGCGGCCTATTAAAAGAAAACACAATGATAAAAGCCTTGGCCATATGCATTATAATGCAATGTTTTTGGGCGACATTTTGTCAAAATAATTGAGTGGACAGCATGCTTAAAGGGGTCTTAAACACCATGGCGCTTCCACCTCAAAAGATGGGATTGCCCCCTAAATTATTTTTGTTCCATCACAAATATGTTTTAAAAAATAGGTTTTAACCGATTGGGGTCTGAACTCTCCACGAACCTTCGATCTACATTCACAACAAACCTATCGTTTACTTTTTAATTGCAGTTGTCCATACCCAATATTAAGAATTTATTGTGACCACATTGGAATGCTCAAATTATTTTTTATCATCTTTACAAGAGATAAGTATGCTGCGAGGCTTCCGCGTATGGTGGTATATCTGTAACAAAACCTCGCTTCATCGTCCGCTCCAGGAGCGCTCCACGTTTGACCAATACCATAACTCGGTCCAGGGTGCGCTGGGTTTCATGCGACATTGTACTCTTTTACGGATAAACGTCAATACGAATGATCGTTTTATTTCCGTTATAAGACAGAATCTAGGTTTAAAAACCGAGCTCACAAACTTGATACCAACAAGAACGGTAATGGTAGCGGTCATGGGACGGAGCGCTTCCATGACCCCCCCATGACGCGCTCCATATTTTATTGGAGCGCTCCTGGAGCGGACGATGAGCGAGGTTTTGCTACAGATATCCACCTATCCGCGCTTCGCGGCGGGAATGGGTATGGTGGTATATCTTTGCAAAACCTCGCTCATCGTCCGCTCCAGGAGCGCTCCACGTTTGTCCATACTCGGTAGTCCAGGGTGCGCTTGGGTTTCATGCGACATCTACTCTTTACGGAATAAACGTCAATACGATGATGCAGTTTTATTTCCGTTATAAGACAATGAATCTAATGTTAAAACCCGAGCTCACGAAACTTGATACCAACAAAGGAGTTAAATGGAGCGTTCACTGATCGCTCCATAACCACTCCGTGACCGCTCCACGACCGCTCCATATTTTATTGGAGCGCTCCTGGAGCGAACGATGCATCGAGGTTTTTGCTACAGATATACCCAACAAAGGGGACACCTCTCCCGCACCCACCCAGAGTCACCCAAACCAATCATTCTCTTTTAAAACAACTTAGATAATGTCCCCCAAGGCCCGAGTTCTATGTATACACTCGAAGTTCTGCATTAACAAAATTATTTTTATTTTCGCTTTTTTATTGTACGGCCATAATAAAAAGAAATGGCACTTTTTCTTTTTCCTGTTTCCCTTTTTCAATTTGATTGTATAGGCCTATTTTAAAATATGTTTTTCCTCCAACAATTTGTTTTTAAAAGTGGCAAGAATTATGACATTGATATTTCATGTATTATATGCTACATAATGTTTCAGAAACAAACAACTTTACACATCCAGTAACATGATTACGATTTTATTTGTTAAGACTGTTGCCCAAACCTGGAAATATTTGTGTGAGTGTGAACCACTTACAAAATCAAAGGGTTCTCATCAATTTGCTCCCGTCACACATCCATCGCGAAACTACGTAAGACACTGAACGCATATGCAAGGGTTTTTCTGCGCTTTGTGTGAGAGAGAAACCACACCCAGCCCTGGGCCACCCTTGTCACCATGGGCAATAGCGTCAATGTTTACTTTTAACTGGTCGCGGTTTCCTACCTCTGAATAGGGTTTGGATTTACCTGTCAGCCCCTATAGGGATTCTGTATGTATGCCTCTGCAATTTGCTGCTTTTTTGATGAAGGTGTATAAGGGGTGGGGGATCAAAATTTTTTAAGACCTGAAAGGGGATCAAAATGTTCGATCCTAAAAAGGGGGATCAAAATTTTTTTGATGTCCGAGTTCCAACTTTTCCACCCCACCAAAGTATTTTGTGAACACTCCCCATAGACGATAGGAAAACGTATGGCCCAAATGTTGTATTTTTATGCAATTGTTGACTTTTTATGTTTCCCCGCCATCCGTCAGACCCAGGGGAGTTACCCAGGGGAGTATATTACATGGTTAGGGGTTGTGAACTACTGCAATATACCTAAGTGTTAAGCATCGTATTTTTTGTCATATACTCCCGCCTAAAAAATCCGTACGATGTTGAAATGCGCCATTCAACGTGTCTTCAAACTTGCTTTCCCAATGAAATGAACGAGCCAAGCCAGCTGGATAAATTCTCAAACTTCCACATCATGCTTCGTTATCCATGCATTACGGCCACAGCAGTGTGGTGTAGCCAGCTTTTTTTCGGGGGGGGGGGACAAAGGGGGGGGGCAAGATTCCCCCACAGGGGGAAGCTTCCCCCCATGCCCCCCGCCCCCCTGGCTTACGCCCACTGGGACACAGGTCAAAAAGCACACACATTACGCGAACAACGTCATGGATTTAATTATTATAATTCACCTTACCCATACCTACATACCTTTTCAATACAATAATTTAGATCGTTCGGATTTTTTTTAGGCGGGGAGTATATTACCAAAAAAAACCGACAATAAGGATCATACATAGTATCTAAGGTTTTTATGATACCATTTCATGTTATCTTGGTACAATTGATTCTGTTCAATAGAGAGGGGTTTGGTGGACCATTGATGTATTGTTTTTCTCCTTTTTCTTAACAAAACTAAGTACAGGTAATAAAAAACTTCAAAAAAAAAAAAAGTGTTTAGCTCTCTAGCTCATCTAGAAAAAACGATATGGCCAAATGTTGACCTTTTTGTTGCAATGTTGACACCTTGTTACGTTTCCACACTCCTGTCAAGATACACAGTGGAAAGACCCTTGGGACTGAAATTAGGGTGTGTCCTCGACATATAGCTAAGTTGCTACTCTAAGCTAATCAGACAAAAGATGTGACCAAAATGTTGACTTTTTTTGTGAAATGTTGACCTTTTTATGTTTCCCGTCCTGTCAGATCCAGGGGGAGACCCGGGGAAAGAGTTGATTTCATGGTTAGTAGGGGCTTGTGCCCCTCCACACGCACGCAAGTTGGGCTAGGCATACCTACTCATCTAGCAGGCCTATTATATAGCCAAATTTTGATCTTTTGTGGGTTTTTTGTACAGGCTGTGGACACACAGAATCCGCGGGTCTTCTAGTTATTAAGAAGGTTCATTGTAGACAGGTTCGTTATACGAGGTTCGTTTTTTCCGAACACGCGTTTTTTTTAGCATTCGCTTTTCCGAATTCTGAAAAGGTTCGGTATTCCGAAAATAGGGTTCGTGATTCCGAATCTAAAAAGGGTTCGCTATTCCGAATTTAAAAAGGGCTCGCTATTCCGAATCATAAAACGGGTTCGCTATTCAGAATTTCAAAAGGGGTTCGTATTCGAATCTTAAAAAAAAGGTTCGTTCATTCGAATATTGACGAGGGTTCGGTATTCCGAAACCGAATACCGTGTTCGTTATTCCGAATTTCAAAAGAGGTTCGCTATACGAATTTTGTTTTTCAATTGGAACAATGGACATGATTGAATTATATGTTAAATTATTGCAGTAGTTTCGAAGTATTTTCTCGAAGTTGGGAGATATTTTCTGAAATTCGAGATATGTCATTGATGTCTTTCGAGTGTTCTTTTATTTCTTGAGGGTTTCAGATATTTTTCTCACTTTGAAATAGGTGATCGGAATATGGAGTTATATCTCTAAATTCCGAGATATTATCTCAAAGATCGCGATATTATTTTTCAAAGTTTCCAGTATTCCCCGCCCTCCCCTCCCCTTATTATTTCATACTTAACAGTTTTCTCACAAAGTTTGAGATGTTTTCTAAAAGTTTCAAGAGAATATTTCGAAGTTTGAGGTATTATCTCCAAGTTTGGGATATTTTCTCAAACATTTTTGGAATTACTATTCGATTATCCGAGTTATTACCTCAGAGATCGAGGTATATTAGAAAGTCTCAGTTATTATATCGAAGTTTGACATATTATCTAGAAGTTTGTTAGATTTTCTCCAAAGTTATAATATTTTCAGCGAAGTTTCAAAATAATATTTCGAGTTTGAGGTATTATCAGACGAAGTTTGGTATATTATCTCGAATTTTGAGACATTTTTAAGTTTCAGATATTTTCCCGGAGTTTGGGCTATTTTCTCGAAATTATGAGTTACGTTCTCCGAAATTCCCGAGTTATTATGTCAATAGTCGCGTGTTATCTCGAAGTTTCAGTTATTATCTCGAAGTTAGATATATTTTCTCAATGTTGATATATTATCTCAAAGTTGATCTTATCTCAAAGTTGATATCTTATCTCAAAGTCTGATAATATATCTACAAAGTTGAGATATTCTCAAAGTTCGAAGTATATTCTCACCACTTTAAGTTATTATCTTGAGTTTCAGATATTTTAAAAAATATCCATAGCTTCGAGATAATATAGCAAACTCTGAGAAAAATACCTTAAATCTAATTTTTATACATCGAGAAATATGTCTCGAACTTTGAGAAAATATCTCACTTCAAAATAATTGTCACTCTGAAACTTCGGAGTTAAACTTGCACTTTGAAATATTATCTGAAAGTTCGAGAAATACTACGAAACTTTGAGGAAAATATTTCAAAACTTTGAGATAAAATATATAAAATCGAGGGGTAATAACTCCAATTCCGGGAAACAAACTCGAACTTCATGAAAATATTCGGACTTCGAGAAAACATCTCGAATTGATCAACTATCTTACACTTCAGCGGAAAATACTCTCAAAATACGAGATAATAACTGAAGTTGACATAATAACTCGCAATTTCGAAGAATTAAATCGATATTTCGAGGAAATATCCCAAACTTCGGGAAAATATCTGAAACTTTAATAAACTTCGAGATAATAACTGAGACTTCTAAAATAATAACTCGATCTTTGAGCAATCACTGCGCTCTCGTATCTCGAGATAGTAACTCGATTTTTCGAGAAAATATACCAAAAGGGAGATAATCTTACCAAACCTCGAGATAATACCCCAACATTGGAAATATTATCTTGAAACTTTGAAAATACCCCAACCTTTGATATATGTTAAAACATCGAGATAATACCTATCTTTGAGACAGTGACTCTGGAATTTTGAGATAATAACTCGATATTCCAAGAAAAGTATCTCATTAACTCGTCGAGAAAGTATTGAAACTTCAAGATAATAACTCCAAACTTCATGAAAATATCTCTAAATTTCAGAAAATATCTCGGAACTTTGGAAAAAATCTCAAAACCTCATGGAATGAGCTCGAAAAACTCTAAACTTTTGAGAAAAAAATCCTCCCACTTCGAGAAAATACCGATATTTATTATTTCTTGCGATCATCAACTTCAAAAAGTCAATCCATATAATTCGTCATATTCATGGCTCCAATGTAAAAAACAATTCGAATAGCGAACCTCTTTTGAAAATTCGGAATAACGAACACGCTTTTTTGTTTCGTCGGAATACCAACCTTTTTCAATATTCGGAATAATGGCGAACCTTTTTTGAGATTCGGAATTGCGAACCCGTTTTAATATTCGGAATAAAGAACCTCGTATTGACTAAGATTCCGGAATACGAACCCTTTAAGATTCGGAAAATCGAACCCTTTTTAAGATTCGGAATATCGAACCTCGGAATAACGAAGAACCTTCGGAATAACTAACCTTCGGAATATCGAGATTTATCCCCGACATCCATTATCCACACCTCCTTCCGCCAGACATTGCCAGTTCATACGCCGGAGTTTGCGGTGTGTCCTGGTGTAAGGATATTCATGATTAGACTAGAGTAAAGACATTTACGGAAAGCTGACATCCTTGTAATCCTTTATCATCTTATAAAAGATTTCATGCTAGGCTACTTCAATGATGTCTTACATGAAGGATGAACCGATTTTGCTGCGCAATCCATCCAAAATAGCCTGCAAAATCATAAGCAATGCAGTTTGCCTGTCCGACAATCCCTGACTTTCTTTCAACATTAGTGCGCCGCTCTGCTGTTCGTTTACATCGAGACTCAGCTGCATATGGTGGCAACATGGCGCATGGAGATAGGTAAATTTACGGGTAATTACTATTGTATGTTTAGCTTTCTGTGTCTAGTTTGTGTATCCTGGATAGTATCAATTGTACTGCTGTGAACCTTTTTCGATATAATCATCCTTTGCCATCACATTTAAGTCAATTTTATAACGAATTCATCCTAAAACAAAATGCAAATGGGGTGGCTATAGCTCAGTCAGATTCAGATTGCACAGACTGGAAAGTCCATTGATCATGTGAGTGAAGATAAGTACTAGTAAAAGGAACTTCTACCTGATGAAACGTTTTTAATTGGTCGTACTCGCATCACGGTAAGAAGCACTTCCGTATACAATACTTGTAGCGTGCAATGCGGTAAAATGAATAGGCTCCGAAGCAAAAAGGTTTCGCAATTATTCGCCGTTTTTTTCCGAGCTAATAAAAATTGTTTAATAGAATCCTCGCTCGTAAAACATGTCACACACTTCCCTCAGAAGGTCTTTTATCATAATAGATGCAGGCATAAAATTCAATAATGATATTCTGAGATACACAAATTCGGGAACATCCGTCCCCAATATTATAATTGTATAGTTCCACAACAGTGACGAGAGCGGCATACGAGCGCCATTACTCACATGTGAAAGCAAATTGTAATGTCTATTTGTTTATTTCTAAAAGCCTTTTTTGCAAATCACTGTTGATGATTTTTGTATATAAGGACGTTTAGTAACACTTGGGTGAGTATTTTATCTGAGTTGTAATGTGTGATTCAGTATATTTGCTGCTACACGTTTTTGAGTACAACTTCTGTTCTTCAAACCTAAAATAGAGCGGTCCATTACGAAAACGTCATTCCGATTAAATTAAAGAATGCGTCTGATTTGCTCGTATATTTAGGGTTGCTTGCTATAGATAGTACTGTCAGTCAATGGTCTGTTCCGTCACCCAAGTTGGGTTTTGTTTCACATGTTTATCAGATCATTTTTCCATTTCATGGTATTTTTCTTTAAGTTCTGGCCTAGGTATTTAGCCATGATTTTTAAGGCTGGTCGATTCTAAAAACGTTAAACGCCAGCCGCAGGCGCAGGGGTAGGCTAGAATTTTCGTTGGCAGATGCGAGACAGGGTTCGATTTACCCAGGTGCATCACATGCCCATGCTGTAATATTGACTCTGTGCATTTGAATTTTCCTCTGTGCATGTTATTGTCCCCCGCCGAACGAAGTTCAGAAGGGGACTATTAAATGAGCATCGTCCGTTCGTTCCGGTCGCTCCTTCCTTAGTCGTGTTCCTTAGGGAGTCGTCCGTCCGTCCGTCCGTTGCATAAAATGTAACCCATGTTGTACACATTTTGATACTGGAGTTCCGTAAGGGCGACAATGATGCAACATTGGTGGAAGAAGCGGGTTGATGAGTTCTTGACCTTATTAGATTTGAGATAAATAATGACTCATTAAGTATCTAATTTGCATAATTATTGAAAATTTTCCTGCAAGGCCTTTGTACAAGTGTTCTGGGGTTCTGTAAGGCGTAAATATGAACTTGGTGGAAGGAAGCGGGCATAAAGTTCTCAACCTGATTAGATTTTGGCTAATTTCTGGCAAATTGAGTATGCAAATGAGCCAAATTAAATATGCAAATCAGCGTAATGCATATTTTTTCAACGGTACATCGGATACTTAAAATTTCCCTGAGCTGGATGAAAGAATATCATGGGACAATCTTTTTTTGCAATATGAAAGTATGTGATATATGCGGCGTAGGTATGCAATGAGCTAATTAAATATGCATAATGGCCGTATCGCTGAAAGGGAACGTCGGATATGCCAATTCCTTCGCTACATGAGACTCCTATTCCATAGGGTGAATTTGGCATATGAAATTTATATATGCGTTTGTATGTATGCAATGGCAATTAAATATGCATATTGCTGTATCTCTGAAACGTCGTGGATATGCCAAAAAAAAGTCCTTGCTACATGAGACTACTATCCATAGGTGAGGGGGTGGGGTGTTGCGGGTGTTGGGGTAGGGGGTTGGGTGTTGGCGGAGTGTTGGGGAGGGGGTGGGGTGTTGCAGGGTGTGGAAGGGGTTGGGTGTTGAGGGCTTTTGGGGAGGGGGTGGGTTGTTGTGGCAGGTGTTGGGTGTTGGTTGTTGCAGGGTGTTTGGGGATAGGTGGGGTTGCATGTTGTTGGGAGGGGCTTGCGAGGGGGGTGTTGCGGGGTGGATATTGTGTTGCGGGATGTTGCGGGATGGGGGTAGTGTGTTTGCGGGGTGTTTGGGAGGGGAGTGCGTGTTGGGGAGGGGAGTGGCGTGTTGGGAAGGAGAGGCGTGTTACGGGGTATTGTGTGGAGTGGGTGGGGGGTTGCGGGGATTGGGGTGTTGAGGGGTGTTAAGGGTGGGAGGGGGTGGGGTGTTGCAGGGAGTGTGGGTTTGTTGGGGAGGGTGTGGTGTTGCAGGGTGTTGGGGAGGGGGTGGTTTTGCGGGATTTTGGGGAGGGGTAGGGTTTCTCATGGTATTGGGGGAGGGGGTGGGGTGTTGTAATTGCATTTATCTCATGTTATTGATTGCGACATTCGACGGGGACATTTTTCCGCCTCGCGTAAATACGAGGTTCGCCTGTTTTCTTCTGTATTTCAGCCCTTATTTGGGAAAAAAAGCTAACAATGTGCATGTAGATTTTATTTTCTAAATCGACCCTTGGTGCGAAATCAGGCTTGATTCTAATTCGCTACTGTTTAAAAAGTTCTAAGTTTATGAGAATCAACCTTGATTCACGTAAATCAATTTACGCGAGTCTTTGCGAGAATCGATTCTCAGCTTATCGCCAAATTCTAGGCCCTGGCAGCCGCAGCCAGCCGTTTAAACGGACAGTATTAATATTGCAAAACGGTTTTTTTGTTTAACAGAAGCTACTTTCATACTTTCATTCACTAAATAAAGCCACATTTTCCATCACAAAATCACAAGAGGAGGACAAAAATTCTTTGTAAAGTAACCATCTCTGTCACAATTTTTTAGCAATAACCATTTAACACGTCTAACATAAAGAAATCAGGCACACGTTTTTTGAGTATTTTGCCGCGGTAGTCCACAACTTTACCGCTTAACCAAAATCACACGTGAGCCACAAGGCATGCCACTTACATGACTTACTTCTGGTGCGTGCTTGCCGAATTAGGCTTGGCCGAGTATCCATCACCACGCTGTACTCCTAACTTATCGCTCATGCGAGCTGCAAAAAAATCAGATGCCAACCAACATGCCGATTGCCGATGTTGGTGAAACTTTACCATGAAAGTCAACTTTTAAATAAAATTTTACGTTAAATTTGTTGAAACTGACACCTTGTATTAAGTTAGAACTTATAGCTGAGAAGTAGACTGCATATAACGCAAAGCAACCGGGCGATTCCGATGGGGTAGCGTGTCTTTTGCTGCCAACTGGCAGTGAATATCTCGCTAGGCAACTCCGTTTAAACTTTAAAATGGTCAAAAATTTTTCCGTTAAATGTTTAGACATAACCGGAAATCGACAGGCCTTAATTATTTTCTACCACCTCCATGCCAGTTTGTTAGCCCCTGTATCTTGTTTGTGGTTCTTGATTCTATCGTTTACCCTTAAATTCGCTGTCATTTACGGGGTTTAGAAGCCTATGGGCGGAAAGTTAAACCAAAACATTGCCGGTTAATCCTGCTTTTATAGCATCCCATGAAAGATTTACTCCGAATCTGGAAGCTTAAGCCTTTGCAAGTGCAGTCGAATGGTGAGAAACTAATTTACATGTCAAAGTCCCATCGTCGAATTTTTCTGGCAAGCAGGGCCGCCCGAATTTACACTCTGAGTCTCTATCCGTCCACTTGCGCATGGACGGATATAGTTTCCTTTCTCGATCAACCTCGGGTCTACAACAGGTAGATGTGGGCAGTAGTATACTTTAACACATGAACACAAACAAACTATTAAACGGTGACAGGAGCACCAAAAAATAACTAAGTTCTAACAAGAAATATGTCCACTTACCGATATCACAGACAGGGATTCAGGGTTGGTCTTTATGCCGGCAAAAACCTGGTTTTTCCAGAAACGGTTAAAACCTGGTAAACCGACATAAACTGGTTTAATAAACCGCAAAACTAGGAAATGTCTTAGCAAGCATTTAGGGTAGTCAATGACTACATGAAGTGCCTCTTTACGTAGATAGTCACATGCCTTGCATTGTTGTATTTATACAGAATAACACAACACGGAAAACACTGAAATGGAAAAGAAAAATGAAATTCTAA
>JAMKCH010030135.1:0-16198 GCA_023653785.1 Ophioderma brevispina
CGGTCACGTCATAACTCAAAAACAACTTTTTAATCGCTTAGTTAATTGCCATTGTGCTGTTTGTCAGGCAATGTTAACGCGTAATTAGACATCATTTACGTAAACCACGTGATTTATCATTCGAATTGCATTTCGGAGCTCTCCAAATTTCCCGAAATTTTCGAAGACCACTGTCTTCCATTGATTTTATCTCATTTCCGGTTCACAAAACCACTCTGTTTTTTTCCAGTAAACATTTAAGTAAACTCGTATGAACCCATACGATTCAGTGGCTGTTTTGAAGCCATTTCTTTTGTTTCTGTGTATTCTTCTGGAGTGCAATTGGCAAGTTATCGTTTGCAGTCCCTTTAATCTGCCATATTTAGTGAACATGACAATCAAATCAAACGTTTTTCACCCTCTTGGATTCTGGAGAATAGCATCTGTATGAAAAACACAACTTTGGAATTTAATACGTATTGTGTGGTCAAGAATCCATGATATAATTTGAAATCAATTGGTGATTTGAATTTCGTTTTCTGCATTTGGCCAGTGGGTGTATATATTTTGGTCAGTGTGTGTGTATATATTTTGGTCCCAGGTCCAACGCAATCTATCACGACCCTACTACGTGGCTCATCAAATGCTGGTATTGGTTGCAAGGGAGCAGTAGGAATTTTCTGATTGGGTTTACCAACCATTTGACATGTGTAAAAAATCTTTTCTGAGGGTATGCCACCAAAAGTGACTCAAAATTCTATCATAAGTTTTTTTTCACACCTAAGTGTCCTGCCATGGGGCTATCGTGGGATATGCTTGTTACCTCCTTATGGTTTACGGTCCTTAGGCACCACAATTGGATGCACAACCTTCCATTCTTCATCTACACGTACATCAGGTGGTCTCCATATTCTCATGAGGACACAAATTTGCTTGCAGAAACATACAGGAATTTGATCTGCTTCCTGTTGGGTTAATGCCCTTTCACTTGAGTGCGCGGTCATTTTCTTGTTCAATTACCAGATTGTCATGGCGTACATTTCTCATGCTCTGTGGCTGGATTTTCATGGTTTAGCAGCTTGTCACGTTGTTTGTGCTCAGGGGCGGGCTGGATTTTCACTACTAGGTAATTTTGTCTCCCTTGTATGTAGACATCGTTTGAATTCTTCCACTAACATCAATTCCTTAAGTTGACCAAAATCTTGCCCGACCTCTTTCGAGAGAAGCCAGCGGTCAAACATTTGCTCCTTTACACGGGGAAATTCTACATGCAATCATGGAAAAAAATAATTGCTACACTTGATGCAATATATTGGGACCATCCCCGTGCTCATAACTGAGATCTGATTTAGGCATCTCGTTGTTCATTAGAAAGCAGTGGTCTTCCCCTTTAGCGTAACCTTTCCCACCCCTTCAATCAATGTTGGGGGACCTGGTGAGGCTGCTGACAACATGACTCAGATCAACATTGCATTGGTGAGAGGGGGTAATTGTCTTTCTTAAAACAGATAAAGTGTACCAACATTTGTTTCCATGATTGTGGGTCTGGTCGACCTGTTTTCGACTAGACCTGAATTTTTTTATATACCTCCGGCACCAATTCATATCTTTAAGCGCTGCCTGCTTAAATGTGCCTGTTTCGATCATCTTAGGGACCCCTTGACTAACCCGAAAGTAGCCAAAAATTGGATATCAGATAAAGGGCTGCATTTTTTCTCATTGTCGTCCTAAATTTTCAGCTTCCAAATCATTTATTTCCCAAGATACAGTCACAACACTGCCGATTTAATGATTTAAATACCACTTCTACCATCAAAACCAAAAGTTTCTTTCATACGATAATTCGTGGTTAGTGCATGCAAGTGTCAAACTTTCATATCAAGTGGAGAACACGATACACATAAATCGGAACCAGCGCATTTTAACCTCACCATAATCACCACATTCTGTCAAATGATATGGCCGGATATATTTCTCGGGCTCTACCAATGAACACTGGCTGTAGCAACAAGGTCCAAGGGTCATTTCAAACTAGTGGCATTTTTCTAAAAGTGCAAGTAGTACTTGTCTACTTCTTGCTCCTAAAAATTTGGAATCAAAACCAAAACCAGAGTGCTTGGAAAAATCCGACGAGTTAGCCTGTTGTTTCAATTTGTCTAACTCTTTTTGTTGACTCTCTTTTTGAATCTGCATTTGCAACTTTCCCGTCTCCAATTCTATTTCCTTTTCTTTAATTTCCTTTTGCATTTCTAGCTGTTTTAATTTGTCGGCAGCGCTAATGCCATGTTCCACAACTTCCTTTATCTTTTCCAAATAAGGGTCGTCCCAAACATCCTCCTGAACTAAGGTTTCATTCCAAGAGTTTTGGTGACCTGCTTTCTCATAGCATGTTTAGCCTCAAACTTAGTTAATTTTCCCCCAAGTTATTTGCTCAATACACTATTCTGGATTAAACTCCATTGTGACTGTATTCTACAACAATCTTTACTTCTAGATTCCCCTAATATCTAAAAATAGCTATTATAGCAGCTTCAGCATGCACATAATAACACTGTCCCTGTCCGTGGATCACACAAAGATATCATGTGCATAATGATCTTACCTTAATCAGTACTACTCTACCAGGATCATTTCTCGAGTAAAATGTAAATACAAAACTAGCAACTGACAATACAGGGAAAAAGAAACGTTATTTATGGTGTTTAGAGCTAGAGCACTTTCCCTCCAAAACCCAAGGCAGGGGTCCTTCTCGTGATTTTTGAAAAGTAAAACAGGGCTTTAAAAATTTTAATAAGGGTAAACACGGTGGCCCAAAAAACTTTCCCCCAAAGCGCCTTCCCATTCAGTCGTATTGAACTTTATGTAAATTATTTTACATATTGGGAAAGCATTTTTCAAATTAGCTTCAATACAGGAAGTCCCGTTCGATTCGGATCTGAAATGACTGATTTTGCGAATTGAATTAAAATACACTGCTTTTCATTTAAACGGGCATATGTTTTATGCTAAACACTAACGATATTGGGGAGTTAGGCGGTGTACTTTGCTCTTTATTTTTTAATGAAACTTGTATTGAAAATCAATTCGACATTTGCAAGGCTTTAAAAATAATGCTGCACATAAAACGCACAATACATATTCAAGAGGTCACCATGCAGTATCAACCGGTTTATAATGATCAAAACTCAAACTTTGTAAACTCCTGTGAAGTGTTTGAAAAGAAAGTGACACCCTGTCCGTGTTACACGTGAAAAAAACGAGGTTTACTTAATTGGCCCATAAGGCAGTAATTTCGGACCCTAATCCAAACGGGCATTTCTGTATTGAAAAGCTAATGAATATACTTTCCCAATATTTAAAATGAATTTGCAAAATGTTTAATAAAGACCTGAAATTGGGGGCAATTTTATGGTAATTTTTTTTTGGGGGACACCCTGTATATTGTTGGGCCAGCGTAGCTTTAGCGTTATGTTGTACGCTGTAAGGATGGGTGGATTTATGATGTAGAACAGTTTTTACAAAAAAGGCGAACATGACAAGAACGCAAACTCCAGTGGATGACACTTGATTTATGTGGGGTAGTGGTGGAAGGTAATATCAAGGGGGTGAAAGCATTCAAAACAAGTCGTCCGTGCTGGGCGCTGACATTGTGAATATTGCACGGAAAATCAATTAGCATTTGGGGGCTGTATACACACCAATGTCAATCGATCAAACAATCCGCAAAAAATAAAGTTGTTGGATGTGGGTGCTATTGGGTTGACTTAAATTTTGTCTACCAATGGCACAAAACGAATGAACTGACACGTCAGTCGTCTGATTTTGAAAATAAACCGCCTCAATGAATACATCTTTTCACCTAAGCGAGAATGCCATTATGAGAAAAAAAGAGTGTCTGAGCACAATGATCAGGTACACTATAGTACCATGGCCTACCTCTAAACCTACATTAATTTGTATCATACCGATTAGTGTAGATGCAAAGCGGCACCCACAGCATATGGAAGAAGCGGAGGCAGCCATTGCTTGTTATTGTTGCTGTACTCTGGTTTTCTTTGTGGTCGGCCAAAACATGGCGAGACGGTGAATTTCTAAAGATACGTAAACGTTTTGCCTCTCGATCTATATAGAACCCTTTGGGTATTATCGCGTGCAAATTACAGATGGGGTTACAATTAAATTAGCTCATTTACATATTTGTTCCATTTGGTTTGTGAGTGGAAAACTGTGAAGTAATAAGGCGGCCCCACAATATATAAATATTCTTGAAATAATATAAGCCCGAAAGCCAAGAAACCTCCAAATTCATTTTTCCTAATACACATACAAACACGGAAGTCTTAGGACTACTTTAGTTATATATATAAAAGAGAAAGAAACAGTAATCGTAATTTGCAAATGGTAGTTTATTTTTACAATCTTCAACACAATGTTAAGAATTATTATGACACATGTATAAGATCCCACTGATCCATGATGATCCCGACCACAATGCAGACATTCATTCGGCAGAAAATACTATAGGCATGATTCTTAAGCTTATTCACAGTAAATCACGCCCGCGCCTACGTGTCATATATTCAAAGCCGCACTAATGTGGAACGTATTTGAACAAAAATATTCCATACCGATGGCATTTATTACGAGGGTATATTTTCAACAGAAAATCAGTTGTAAGATATCATCACGTTCTCTGTTTCTTTCTTGAATAGGCTTAAAATCGCAACTATTAGTAATGCAAATCAAACAATGTATTAGGCTGTGGAATCGCTTGCTTGCAATACAAATTCAACCTGATACAGACCACTAGCTGAAGACCGCAGAAATCACATCAATTGTTAAAATTAAATAGGTCATAATACATTCCAATTATAGAACCTGAATGTTACATATTACAGAGACACCGTCAAACCTTTAGCAAACATGGCGAAGAAAGAAAGTTCTAAATAGAGTTTGTGAGCACCCCTCAAATTCTTAGAATGCACAAAAAACCTCAAATGGGTAAATGAGTGAAGGTGTGATAATCCAATGCTATAAAGCCCTTTTTCTCATTGAAGCTGGAGCTGACAAAATAATTATGAAAAATTCTATAGATAAAATGAAAATTAAAAAGATGAATGGTTTACAGCCTTACCACTCAGATTTTTAATAACATTTGATAAAACAGATGAATTAGAATACAGCCAATTCAAATTCCCTCCTCTCATTGCAATGTCACTCTCATATACCAAGTTGCCACTCTCACATACATATTTATGTAGCCTTAATTAGACTTAATTAACCTTAATTCTGTGATCATTGAAAATTAAAACGAGAAGCACTGTGGGAAAGCAACATAACTGCGGCTGGGGAACGCCTGTGCTGTTTGTTCGCATAAACAAATTCAACCTGATGTAAACCACTGGCTTAGCATCCCAGGAATCACATCAATGTTAAAATGTTGTAATATATTGTATGAATTATACATTCTAAATTTTGGATATTACACAGAAACCGTTAAACCTTTAGGAAACACAGAAAAGAAAGAAAGCTCACGAACTGATTCTGGAGTTGAAAGACTTGTTTAGATGCTCTTAAAGCCCTTAAAAGGAGACAATGGCATGGAAAAATTAATATTCACACATAATGAAATGTACTCTTACTTAAATCACTCCCCCAAATTTGAAAACAATTTTGGGTTTACATTTTCTTTAAAAAGGAAACAAATATTATTTCCTTGTAAGCTTCACTTCTCAGCCAAGGATGCTGACATTACTGCCAACATTTTGTCAGACTTGAAGAGCATGCAGTCATCACCTCACAGACCATTGCTATTGTATATGTGATAATCCTGGATAATCCACCTTTCACAAGCCTGAAGTACAATGTCTGAATCCTGATCTGAATGCTTTTGAATTGTGTCCAAAAACATGCTAGATACACTGTAAATTCTGGTAGGGATGTCAACACCTTGATTTTCCATGGCAGGATATAAACATCCAAATTGTTTTTAAGTTTGTTGAAATGATTTCAGTAAGGGTCTATTTCATTATGTCCCTTTAACACTCAAGTGGTCAAGGGGGATCCATATGGAGCCTAAAATCACTGATGATAATACGTTGTTTCTGCTAATTATCCCACCTCGTCTGATATATAACCCAGACATTTGTAACACATCTCAAGTACAAAAGGTGTGGGTGTTTAAATATGTTGTCAGCCTGACGGGGACCCCTTAATCGTGATTCTTAAGGAGAGGGGGCCAAGACAAAGTTTGTACAGGGGTCAATTTTTTTAATTGATCCAATCATGTTGAAAAGTATACCACATTATTGTTTTGTTTAATGTTTTATTTTGTTATTGTTGTTGTTTTGCTTTTTTTCATGTTAAACAAATTTGCATGCCAAAGATGTAAGCCATTGCTCTTTTATTTTGTTTTGATTAAAAGAACTCTTCCTACTTTGATAGCGCTAGTTTCATTGGCCCTGTGATCGATAAGAAGAGCTTGCTGATGTTGGATTTCTTAACCGCTTGTAAATGGTTAATGAAACATTAAATTTAATTATCATTAATTTCTATATGATAGTAACATAGGTCTACTCTACAAACATCAATACCCACCAAAGGTCACATGTATGTCCATGATGTTATAAATCATTCTCTACCACGTCTACCTTCTACTAGACCTTGCAAAGTAAACTTCACCACACTCCTATATTATTCCTACAAATATGTACAAAGTATTTGAACTTCCTACTGTCAATGCTGCTTCTTGATGTAAGCTCGGATCCATTTTTCCAACACCCAGTTGTCGCTTCTCTTATCCTTCCATGACGCTCTTTGAAGCCGCCTGTGGTACCACATCTCAAGTGCATCGACTCACTTCCTGTCATTTTTGTCATTGGCCATGGATAAAATATATGTTCAAGAAAGGGCGCCTTGAGATCCATAGACAGCCCTTTGCTCTTTCAAATATTTGACTTATTCATATATAATAATATATCAATCTTAAATGTTAGGCAAGATGTTGTATCTACATAAAAGGCAGATTTTTAGCCAATAAAATTTTGGGCAAAATATCCAGAATATACATACACCTGACAAAGACGGGACCAGTTCGATAGTGACATCCCTCTACTGATCAGCAGATCCCTCAAGAACTCAGCCAACACAACATTAGAATCAAGAATCCCATCCTCTACTGATTATGGACATGATTATGGACTTGAATAGGCTTACCTCACTGCTGATGGATGTGATGGTGGATGCACCTAATCATGGTAGAATCAATAGTCAATCTACTGATCTGCTGATGTCGCAACTATTGCGCAATTTCTTTTTACCCCATTTGGGAAGGACTTTTTTCAGCAGCTTTTTATGTCCGATACAACCTTTTTACTCCGTTTGTACAATTGGGGGAGGGGGAGTGGGACCGCACGCACCCCTTAAATTCTTACTGCCCGAGATGCGTACGGGCTCGGTTTCTCAAAAGAGATCAAGGAACAGAAGAATACAATGATTCGGGGTTTCTTACACGCCATTGTTCTGCTGACAACTAATGTGTTAAATCAGCATCTGCGTAGTGCAATCATCGGCCTCCTTGTCTTGCGTTACTTTCAGGTAAGGTAGAGAGATGTCCGCTTCGACTGTGGCGAACTCGGTGCTTCGTCTACTGACGCGTAGGATATCTGCGATTCATCAGCTTAAGAGATGCTCTTTTTCCTCTTTCCAACTGCTGCATATACCGAGAAAGTGTTTTCTTATTTAGTTTTACCCGAAGGAAGGTATAGACCGTATTCAATATGACGTCAGCCACCAGACATGTTGGTGGACAAGATGCATACATTCCAGGACTACAATACATTAAGCTGTCAATCGATCCATGTTTAGCGATTGCACAGGGACCATTGGCAGGTGAATGTATTGTAGTACTGAAATGCGTCTATCTTGTCCACCAACATGGCTGGCTATTGAATACGGTCTATTCGTTGTCACGAAGTTGTCATCCAACTTTTGTGAATGACAGTCATTGTCAGATTCATAATTTGCATGGTTATTGTTCACCCCCCTTTTCGCTATAAAAATTCCTGAGATTTGTTTCAATATCATAAGTCTGACGAGAATCAGGTCGATCGTCCTTGTGATGAATAGAAGGGTAAACAAATCGTGTGTGTTCAGAATTTCCATAGATAGGTTCAGTTGAAAATGAAGGGTTGGGCGCGTATGGATTTTCCATACCTGAAATCTCGATATTGCCGTCAGTCGGCAAAGTTGTTATATCAAGACTGCCCATGGATGGTACGAGATTTTCTTCGTTGCATTTACTTGTATCTTCTTTTTGTTTACATGACCGAACGGCGCTAGCGGCCGTAGCAATGATTACGGCTATTACCAAAACTCCACCAGCTCCACCTACTCCGACTATCGGCCAAAACAAGGTTCCAATTTGATTTTCGGATGTATTTGACGTGGTCTGAGTGAGGGAGCCTAGATTGGTTCGAGAAAGAGTTGTAGTGTTTAATCTAAAGGACACTTCGCCAACAAAGAGTTTAATTGTGCAAGTGCGAACAATGCCTTCGTATGAATTATTCTTTGCCGTGCATGTAAATAATACCCCATCATCAATGGAAGTAGGAGATAGCGATATAGTTGCTGTGACAGGGGGAACTTCATCTATTTGTGATAGAAGAACACCATCTGATCTTGACCATTGAAGGACAGCTGGTACGCTATCACTATCAGAAATGATAACGCACACGAGTGATACGTTAACTCCTTCCTCAATGTTCAAAGCAGTGTTATGCACATCAAAGGCTATACCCGGTTTATCAAATGGAGCTAAGCAATTAGGTTCAGGTAAATGCTTAACATAGATTTCAATTGGTTGAGAGATACCTATCTCGTTTCGAGATTTGTTTATAATACACAGATACTGCCCAGCATCATTGTCAATGACATCCTTTATAGTAAAGAGTATTCCATTTGGGCTTAGTATTCCAGTGAATCGTGCATACAGCTGATTACCATGCAGAAGTGTGAACATACCTTCACTGAACACTATCACGGTATCATTCTTCAGACGAATTTCAACGTGATCCTCATTCTTGTTGAAGTTGTCAGTAGAACATGAAAGACTTACATTTTGGCCCGCGATTACATAATTGCTTGAAGTTGTTAATGTTACGCCATTTGATTCGATACTACCAGGAAATGACAGTATGGCAATCGGAGCTACTAACCATATGTGTCCCAAGATCTCCATGATTTTCATCATCAAGACGGTGTAACTTGTTAAAAATCAGATGATTGTTTGTATTGCCAGAAGTTATAACATCGTTATTACTATCAAAATATGCCAGTGTTCTCCTTTGGCAGCTTTATGCAGATAAGCCATCATTCGAATAATATATGCTCAGAATTTCCTGTTAGCGCCATCGAAGCCCAGGTGGGGATATGTCAGACTGTGTTCGATACTAGATAGATAAATGGTTTCGAGGTTGCTGCTGTCGCCGTAATTCAATGTGAAATGAAACTCCATATATTTCATTAATCTGCCCAAATAAACTGTTTCGAAAGTGCAATGCACAGTGCACACAAATGCAATGAGAGTCATGATATGCCAAGCACGTCAATGTGTTTTCCCTTTCTTTTCTTTTTCTTTTTAGTTCAATTTTGAGCATTATGTTGATATGGCTATCACAGTCAACATTTATTGTGTATCAACACACAGCTTGTAGCTAGCGCTGTAATTATCATATAATTCATTTCTAATCTTGCATTGACAATCCAGCAATGACAGCAAATAGTAGGCCAAAAAAGAAACCGGGAATTCCCAGATGAACTATGTTTCCTAGTCACGAGCACCTTCAGGCACAGCGTGCTAACTTTGGGTCTTACTGCATGGAGGTTTGGAATGACAATAATGTGCAGGATCTTGTAGATTGAGTCAACATCGATTGAAGTGAAGGAAACTCCTCTGTCATTTCAAAACTTCACAGAAGAATCTGTGAAATCACCACACAAACACACACACACCCACCCCACACACACAAGAGCTCAATTTATGGGTAACTCTCGTTTGTCTGCAGATAAGTCTCTTACAGAATGTGCCATTTGCCATCATTTTTCCCCAATACAGTCTCTAGGAATGAGGAACCCTCGTCTACCGTAGTGAGAGGGCCTTTTATTTTTTATTCGCCTTGCTAACACCCTCCTTTTCTGATGCCAAATTATTTAATGTAATGATCAATTGACATTGTACGCTCCTTTTCATGCAAAAACAAAACGCAGGGTATATAGAAGGGACAGGAATTGATCCAAAGTTGGAATGTGAAGTTGGAACCACCCCACCTCCATGATACAAATTAAGTACACCATCATAGCATTACGTCAGAAATAACGTCATAAAGTGTCGCTTGTCAGCAAAACTGCAATTCTCAATAGAACAGCGCAGGGTAGGGGAAAATTCAGTTTCCAAAAAAAAAAGTTAGTAATAACCGATTTTCATGTGGTTTTTGGCTCGACATGATGCGAATGACACAACATTAGCCCGTAAATATCTATCTCCAAGCTATATTAGTACTTCCTACTTACCCTTACTTTATACGTTATAGTGGACGTCGAATGAGATACCAATTTTTGATACAATGAAAATACGAAACCTTAATCTATCTTGTGGTACCAATTGATAGAAATCGTATGTTCAATAAGGAAAATCAAAAGGGCATACCACCCCCCCCTCGTGTATGGTTACAAAAATGGGCCGGAGGTAACGATATCGCAACCTAAGGCCATAACGTTTTGCCGCAACGCGTTGCCGAAATGTCACAACGCGTTGCGGTGTGGCCATCACAAGCTAAATTTCTGTGACGTATTTAAAAAAAATAGACCCACAACGCGTTGTGGGAAGGGTCGCAACGCGTTGTGAATTTTATTTTTTTGAAGTATGTCACAGAAATTCATTAATTCTGATTGGCCGACACCAGCAACGCGTTTGTGAATTTCGGCAACGCGTTGTGAATTTCCGTAACGCGTTGTGACTTTCTCACACGCATTGCAGCAATACGATATGACCCTAATGGCTTACGGGTCTTCGCAACGCGTTGTGCCCTCCCTTCAGGGCGTACCGGGGGGGGCAGGGGGAAGCTGCCCCTGTGGGGAATCTTGCCCCGCCTATTGCCCCCCTAAAAATTAATGATTTCATAGGTCATATACGTAAGTAACAAATTTGAATATAATTCTTGCCCCCCTAAAATGGCCCCCCTTTGCCCCTGAAAAAAAAGCCGGTTACGCCCCTGACCCCCTTGCCCCCCGTGTTGTGAATGTACAGGGTGTTCCTCAGAAAGAAGTACACCCTAACTATAGGTGACCATAACTTCAAAAATTAAATTAAAGGAAAAAAGAAAAAAATAAAAGAACTTAAACACAAATTAACTTTTAACCTTTTAATGTATCTCACTCCGATTCGGTTCATTAGTTTTGAAAGAAATAGCGATTATGTAACACATGTCAATGGACATTTCCTTCCAAGTTTGCCCACAATAACGCAGATTTGATATTAACTCCGCTGATTACGCGTGTTATCTGTGCAAGCTGTCTTCTTTTCATTTCCCAAGAACCGGTCTTGTTAGTATTTTGTGATTTTCACATGCCCTTTTGTTAATTTTATTATAGTAAATAACAATTACCGTGATCAATTATCACAAATCCAACAGAAAAACAAACATGGTAAATAACAATAATGATCTCTTTATTAGAATAACACCAAATAAATCTGTAGAAATGACCTATGTTAGTTGAACTGGGTTGCACTAGAATGAATTGAGAAGTTTAATCAATACTTTACTGGTGAATAAACTGAACTATCACAATAGTTGTTTATCAAAGTAGACATCTTATTCCAATAAGATGATAAAGGCATGATTTGAGTGTACATTCAAAATGTCCGCGTTTAATCTATACTCGTGTTATATGACGTACTGGCACGAGACAAGATGTGGGTAAACATTTGTCGCTCATACGAAGGGTGTTTGTGGTTTCAATAATGCGCGCCGAAACATGGTCATAAAATTACTCTTGTCAGGCAGGAATTTAGATTAAGATCACAGAAATCCTCCTGCAAGAAGACAATCTTGAAAAATGTTAAGGAGTACCGTGAAACGGGTAGTCAAAATTTTGAAAGAGCGAGGTGGAGGCGGAGAACCGCCTGACACTTTACAGGAACATGGCAGCCATCCGACGGAGTCTCGTCTATCCCGGACAAAAGTTGAGACGGAACATGTGCCACACATCCACAGATCAAGCTTTTTGAAAAGGATTACCCTCTTAGACCTGAAATTTCACCCTTATAGAATGTAAAAGAGTCATTATCTCCAAGCAGCAGACTACCAACGCAGAATAACCTTCTGATTATTTTTATGGCAAGTGACAAAGAAAAGGTGTAATTTCTTTTGAATGTCGTGCAATTATATGTTGAACCTGGTGCAAAATTCCATGTCTTATTTATTTGTTTAAAAGAATAAAATAAAAAGAAAATGAAAGAAGTATTGTTTATTTCTCGCCCCCTGTCTCTGTTCTGAATCACTGTATTACAGAACTGGGACAGGAAGTGTCCATTGACACGTGTTACATGATCCTGTTTTCTTTTAAAACTACTGAACCGAATCGAGTGCTGTTTACATCAAATATTGAAAACTAATTGTGGTTTAAGATTCTGTTTAAAATTTATCAAATGGATTACTTACTTTTGAAGTTTGGTTACCAATAGTTAGGGTGTAATTCTTTCTGAGACACCCCTGTTAGTAGAACACCCTTTAACGCGGGGTTTTATTAAATGACAAAATAGCTTTCAGTGTGTGGATTCTTATTGACTTTGATCTTCATTTTAGGAGTTTCCGGGTTTGAAAATATGGCGTGTCACATTTGGAAATACTTATCAGGGTTTCTTTCATTTTGAGATACGCCAATCGTTGTTGATTAACACAATTTGAGGTGGTCCACAAATGAAACAGAGGGAATCACTGGTTAGAAGCAGAGTGGAGCTAGTCCCGCCATATTGTTGTCAAAAAGCGCATTCCACACGTAACCAGCCCGAATAGTCCACACGGCGAACCACTACACGTATGTTTGGTTCAGATCACAGAACGCAGTAAACAAGTCCTCTGTCTATATATAGAATATCTCTATTTTTCTCTTCCCCGGCCCTCTTTAAACACAAATGATTGCATTTCCTTTGATATAGTTGATCAGGATCAGTTATTGAATGACGTACGCGGCTGAATTCTTTGTGATCGTGCTCAGTTTTAAGTCACTCTTAAACTCTGATGTTACTGGAAATTGGCCCACATACCATCACTGTAAAAAGGTTTTTAAGTTTAAACGGTTGTTATAACGGGTGAATGGATAACGGGCTGTCAGTTACCTGTTAAACAATGCTTAAACCTTTACACAAAAATGTTTAACACCGTATAGTGCAACAAGGACCCTACTCACTAGTTGTTCTATCTTCCTGGCCAATTACACAGAACTTCTTCATTACCCATCATCACCGGAAATGTTAATAGCTCTCTTTGCTCTGGAGTTTACTCACAGTCTGAAAAAGTGGCGGAAACCATGCTGTTTTCATTTCTGTTGTGAGGCGGGGCGGAACCAATTAGAATTTTGGTTGGGTTTGACTTTTCAGTGTCTGGTTTATTGCTGATTAGATCAGATAGTATATTTTCGTGATCAATTGTGACTTTCCTATATATGGGGGGGGGGGGCAGAGATTTTTAGATAGAAAGTCAACCCCTTACGCGATGCTCTTAACATGGCATCTTTACTTACCCCCTATAATTACGGAGCGCTCGGTGGAACGTGATGTGCCACCTAAAACGTAGATAATACAGCATGTTGGAATTGAAATAGAAAAATAAAAAATATCTAACTTACAAAATGTTTTCAGTTCAGTTTATTCACGTAAATTCAGGCCCATCGACCCATTATACAAAAATGCATCATGATAATATATACAGGGACAAGTCATTAACAAATTAAGAAGGGGAAATATGGTTATGAACAGATACCAATATTGATATTAACTGAAATAATCAAACAAGATTATTAAATCAGAACAAGATATTAATCATACAAGATATTAAATCATAAAAGATTTTTTAAATCATAACAAGATATATTAAAATCATAAAAAGAGATTAAATCATAACAAGATATTAAAGCAATAAACAGATATTCAAATTCATAAACAAGATATTAATCTAACAAGATATTAATCATAAACAAGCTATTTAAATCATAAAAAGATATTAAATCATAACAAGATATTCAATCATACCCGTTTTATATTGATTTTATCATAACAAGATATTCCATATACAAGAATCATCAGGCTAGGTGGGCGCACCAAGCTTCATCATAGCGCAAAAACTGCCGCCGAAACAAGTCATGGAACGAGCCTGAACAGTGGAC
The DNA here is from genome assembly GCA_023653785.1 of Ophioderma brevispina. Lineage (NCBI taxonomy): Eukaryota > Metazoa > Echinodermata > Ophiuroidea > Amphilepidida > Ophiodermatidae > Ophioderma > Ophioderma brevispina. The sequence goes on from JAMKCH010030135.1 coordinate 14,422, forward strand.
CGGAATTGAAGTCACTGTGGCGCGGGTTTACAAATAGATCAGTGAGTGGCGAGTGGGATTCCCGTACGAGCGCGACCGTTTATTGCCTTGTTTAGTCGGTGGTTGCATAATTGTGCTGAAAACTATCATCAAATCGGTTTTAAAGGCCGACATGAGAGGTGGAGAGGATTGCTACATGCATGTCAACGAATCATTCCACGGTGGTGCATGGGTTACCTGGGGTTACCTGGTACCGGGCCTGGACTGGTCCGCAGCTATAATAGGCGGGTGACTCTGCGATGAAAATGAGTCTTCACGCGAGCCTCTTTCAAAATGGATCCCGTTCGTACCGTTATTCATACCAAAAAAAAATATTCGACTGAGTTGATCTTCAATCCAACGGATGTGAGAGGAAAAATATGATATCAACTATTTGCGACTTTAGAAGAATATTTGGTCAAGTTAGTGATTACGGCTTCTACTATGGGAACGGCAAAAAAACGGACGCTATCTTGGCCGCCCCCCCCGGATATCACATCAACCAATGTGATTGATCAACACTAATCAGGACTCCATGACCGAGTCCGATCATTGACCGACCCCAAAAGTCCGCAACAATGCTTAAGTACCCTAATCCATTAACCTGAATAGGATCACCACACTAAAGCACCTCTACGGTCAACATTAACCAGTCAATAATCAGACCCCACCGTGAGGCTTCTATACCTGAATTTTTCAAAAGAATCTCTCAATTTTAAAGGCACTATCAGAATTTGCTAAATCAGCAAATCCCCAAAAAATCATCAAAAATCAGATTTTTGATGGTATTGCAACAAGACGGTATCCTAAGATACCCTGCAATGATAAGACCAGAAAGCAACTAATAAGGACAGAATCGGAGATTTTAGTCCTTAGGCCGCAACGAGTGACACTTACTACAACACGGTAATTGCTGGAGAATGTTCTTGGAACACTGCCGTTTTGCTCATTTTCTGGCAATTCAAGCGTGGCAAAGGTAGACTTATGAGAATTTCGACTTTACCGTCAACTTTGAAGCACTATTCCTGCAACAATTTCAATATTTTTCACATCTACTGATAGTTTTGTTGGTTCTTTAACGGATGATATACAACATTACGACGTGAAGTAATATCAGTATCAATCTCAGAACTACAGTTATTTGGCGAAGAAATTTGCTTGAAGATGGATAAGAAGTTTATAACCATGTCGGTAAATGTGGATTCGGATGTCACAAAGAAGGGAAACAGTACAAAATGAAACTCATTCTCAACATCACTGTTGAGCACAAGTTTATGTCACAAATTGCGATTCTTCGATAATCACTATCGTCTCTCCTACCAGTCTCCACACGCCAATGAATGGTTAGCACATCTCAACCTCCTCAAAATCGGCGTATGATGTTGAAAGGTTTGAATGCAAATAAATATTTTTCAGTATATAACATAGTTTTGAATTCTCTATACGTACGAAGTTTGCTCATGGAACATACATCAGAAAACCATTCTTGTGACTTAATGATCACGAAGGCCTGTTGGAAATTTCAATAATAAAGGTGTCAACTGATCCAATTATCTTGAGCAATCCATGCATAGCCCCCCCCCCCCCCCCCCAACAGAAACTAAATGCATATTTTTGATGTAAAAAGCCCATGGTGTAATATTGTTCTATTTAAGTATTATCTAGCTCAACAACATCTTATAACTTTATATGGATGAGCGCTGCTGAGGAAATTTGCAAGATCTTGCCCAATATTTGATACACCTATTTGCGTACATTA
>JAMKCH010030136.1:0-16259 GCA_023653785.1 Ophioderma brevispina
CAATAATTCGAATTGGATACAAATTTCTAAAAATAACGAATCCTATGTTTCATATTGATAAATCGCTAAGATGTCAATGTATATTATACATTTTTGTGCCATAAAATCTGGTTTCGAACGGTAACAATTTCCAGCCCTAATAATAGAAAGAATCCCTCCGGTACGGTTCATAACCGCGACAGATACGATTACAATCCCTCCTGCTCGCTCTTGCAATACGTTGATACATAATAAGTCGAATAACACCCCATGCTTTAGTATGAGGTAATACCATACCTGATAACTTATAGAGACTAAGTCGTGAAGCACGACTTTCATCAAAACGCACGACTAAGAAAAGGCCCACAGATCGTTACGACAGAACTTTCGACAGTGTTAACGTTTCGCCAATAAACTAAAACAATCGGATATATTTTTTAGATCACACCCATGCAGTGTGCCGGTGTTCTGCGAATATTAAAGTTTACGAGTTTCAATTATTTTCAGGAATTCCTTAATTTTATTTTCGTCCTTTTGGAACCAAACTGAACCTTTACGAGAATGGCCTCAAATATTTTGTAGGAACTTGGGCATGAATTTGTGTTTAAACTTTTTTAATTGAGTAATTTAAAACCAGATTATTCATTGAACATACTTGCCCCTCGGGGCTGCCGATATCAAAACATCTCGGGGCCTGCACTTGGTTCCCACGACTGTACCAACGCATGCGCAAAGGTCAAGATAAATTTGTTGGTGTTGCCCTGTCGTCTCAGCCCCGTTTACTATCACAAATACGTCCCACCCACCCCCCGCCATTTTTTAAGAGCGAAATAGCGCCCCAGGGTTTTCAAAAAAATTAGATTTTTTACAACAAACGGTTGCATGGTAACTGGCTAGTAACTATACCTGTGACTGGTTAAGCTCGATTAAGGGAATTTTGTAATTAGAATAATTAATATCGATATCTCCGTAACTATATCAAGCGGCTGCTGGAAACGGCCTCCAATATGAAATAGCCAGAAAATAACGCCATGTACGTAATCTTAAGATACGCTCATCTATTAGTTGTTTATTGGTTCAGGCAAGTCAAGTTATAGGTGCACTATTTCACATGGAAACAGTGGACATCCCAAGGGAGTTTTCATTATGGCGCCATTGGAGATGAGGAAATCAAGGGGCATGCCCATGCCCCCCCATCCCTCTCCAACACCGCCTGTTTAGCATAGACACATTTGAACAAGATTGCAATGGTAAATGCAGTTTTAACCTGGAAAAATTACCCCATTTTATATACAAACTAATACTTTAATAAAATTCTTTTTTTTACTGGAGGGAGGGACACATTTTTTTTGACAGAGATGGGGGGATGGGGCTCGAATTTTTTGTTAGAACCATCATAAAAATAAACTGTTTTTTATGAAACCGAGTACAAATTTGTGTTTCACAATTTGAATAAGAGCGACATCGTCATAGTTTATAACAAAATTGTTAAAGAAGTTATATGTAAAGAGGCCTATCAAAAAAAGTGCTAGCTAGACTATGACAAGGGCGTTAAATTTGTAGGTATCTTTTAACACAAGGTTATATTTTAAATATCATTTCAATTCTGGTATGTTGTATTTCCCCCCCAAGGCCGAAAGCTCAACAGGTAGAAGCCAGACGAAGAATAGTCCCCTGGTCCTCCAGGTTGGGGGTTATGCTATGGGCTGATAACATCATTCCTATAAAAACATGATTCTTAGGCACCTAGAAGGAACTCTAACGAAAGTTTCAAAAACCAGGTCTTGACGAGTGACAGCCAGGTTTTCGAGGATATACAATAACATTTCCTAAAAACATTTTCTTGACGACCGAGCATCTGTGACGTTGGTGGGCCAAGCCTACCAAGAAACTCATCAACCGACGGAGACACTGACCAAGCCCAAAAGTATTGGTAAATATTGGAAATTGGAATGTACGTCAATGTACTCAATTGGTACACCCTGCACAAATGCACAGTAATGAATGACGACAAGATTGGATGTCTGGGATCAGTGGAATGCCAGTGGACAATGTGAAAAAAATCCAACGGTGGAAACTGCCATTTATTGTGGCAGAGAAGGTGGACTACAACGATCGGAAGGCTTTTGCAATTATGATGTCATAAATCTGAATCGGCACTTATGGAATGGAAAGATGTGAATGAAAGAATCATTACTGCAAGTTCTACTCTAATTCATTAAACTTACAATTATCCGTGTAATAGGGCTTCAACATTGGCTCTACAGAGAAGAAAAAGAGAACTTTTACGAGCAACTACAAATAGATATGACATAGTCCTTGTTACTGGTTGGTATGAACTCTAAAGTTGGCTGACACATGATAATAAAGGAGACACTCGCCTAACTTAACTGTAGTCATTTCAGCTCTGCCCGTAAGTACAATCTGGGATCCCAATTCTAATTCCAAATCGCTTATTTTATTGATCATAACGCTTTTTGAAGCATTTCGTTCTTGAAAATTGGGGGGCTCTACAAAAAATAGCTGTTATGTACCTTTAGTATAAGATGCTTAACTTTAACTGTTGTATAGATAAAAAAAGTGGTGAGAAATTGGAACAAACAGTGTGTGAAGTAATGGTTCCTATACATTACAAACACGTTTTTCACCAGAATGTTTTTGGCCAACCTTTATGTTTCAACCAATACTTTATTACTATCTAACCTACAACATTGCTTTACATGAATCTTATCTGTCCCACTTGTTCATAATGTTATAATACCCTCAACATTTTGATTACAGTCTTATTTCGCAATTTTATTTGAGAAAAGATTCTCACAGACACAGTACTTTGTTTTACTATAAAAAAGAGCAAGGTGGAAGTCCTAGGGGTGTTTGTGTAATGTGCACCTGTTAGATAGATTACAATAGAAACTCGGGAAGTTCCCAAGAGTTAACTTATACTGAGTCCACTTGTTTTTGCTTTAAGATCAAAACATGTCATGATCAGGGGATTCCCCTCATTAAGCTATATATATGAAGTGATGTAGTCAGATTATGTAAGTTATGTAATTCCTTGTCAGCTAGTGCAATGTTCTTTTTATTATGCATTATAATGTGGTAATTATCATTTTTAGACTTGGGAATTTTGTGAAATCAGTATATAGGGAGATTTGATTAAAGTCTCGGGGCCAGCATGTAATCTGGAGCTATACATATGGTTACACGTATAGCTGGTCTTAATCTACCCTATGGGAGATTTGTGTTATCCATAGAGCCAGGATTTATAACAACTTTGGAGACCGCCGGAGCTTCAACGCTGATTGACTGTTTGGCTGTCGCTTTTACGCAAAAGAGCTTTATTAGTTTTGGACTCAAAGGGTGAGCCCCGTTTGGGTAATGTCCTCATTTAGGACATTAGCGGCAGACTGATTGTGGTAGAATATCTGGACTGTATTGCAGAAGATTAGTGTCGTCGCGGGACAACCCCGTGGCCTTGAACTGCTTGACAAGGTTGCCTTTAGGACTGAGAAAATTCCCTGGAATAATTTACCTTACCTGAGGAGTTTTATGAGAACTTATGCGCTGTCATTTTGGAGTCTTCGCTGTGAGGGACATATCATCGTTAACTGCATCGCTTCTTGTGGACATTGGTGGACATTCTTTTTACATTAAGTATAAATCATATAATTGTTTGTGGTGTAATCTTTCTATGTAATGTTGTTTGACTACCAATTCTTGAACGCAAATCAATTAAGATCATTAAACCGTTTATTATATAAATTTATATTATTAATGTGCACAAGGCTCATTTATTTGTGGGTTTGAAAGGTATTTCTGACCTTTGACGTCTACGAGACGCATAACGACTAAACTCCCCATGACCGAACTTGCTCACATCTGGGCGTTGTAACGTAGATTTTACACGTTTTTTTATACAAAAAATTGTTGCAATATTTCTTGGTATTGAAATTGATTGCTAAATGTTTGTGCATGAAAGGACCGTGTGTCTTTAAAACAAGCGTGTTACGAATTACAAACTTTCTTTTAAATAACAGTAACCCTCGTCTCCCTGGCCCATTTTTTGTAACAAAACTGCCGAAGGGGGGGGGGTGGTTACCACCCCCCTGTGATTTTTCGTTACTGAACACCCTCTTCCTGTAAATTTGGTACCAAGGATAGCTTAGAGTTTCTGCCTTTCCTTGTACCAAAATGACGTCATATGTTGAGGAAAGTCGGAAATACTGAAATAGTAGGGTGGAAAATTGATATTTCGCATTTTTAGAGACTCAAACACCTTATTCGAGCTCTAAAAGTTTCAATTATCAAACTCTTCATTTTTCCCATCAAGTAGAGTCAAAACCGCATGAAAAATCCGATTTTCTAGCCTTTTGGCAAAAATGAATGTTTTACTTGTGTGTCTATGGAATGGCAGTTTTGCTGAATGCGCACTTTATGACGTCACTTTCTGACGTAATCCTAGGCATGTTTGGTACTCCTTTGGTATCAATGGAAAGAGGAGGACCATAGCTTCTATTTGGTACCAAAAATCAAGTGTCTGTGATGTGTCCTGTGTTGTGTTAGGCGTGTGGTACTTCTCATCTCTCCCCTATCCATCACTTTGGGATCACCCTGTAATCTTACCTATAAGCCCCGGTGGATGTTTGTTTTGGATGAAAGGGAGCGAAACATGTCAATTGACACTACATAAAATAATTTTGGCACCAAAAAAGGGGTCATTTTCCGTAACGCTGTACCGTTGTGTCCCAAAAAAAAACGCAAACTTGGTGGCAGGCGCCATATGTTTGAACAAAGCACGTGATACTTATTCTTTGTAGTAAGGTAAGATGGGACTGTTATCTAATATTCCTGAAAATTCATAAAGGCAGAGTCCATAGTTTTTAAGATATGACCCCAACAATCAAGTACCCGCAGAACCCATTTTAAAAAAAATGAGGAGCGTTTACCCCACCAGGCTGGGCAATGAAGAACCAATGGCAATACAATATTGGAATTGCAACAACATTTCCTTGCCCAAATTTCTGCAGAACGCACTTCTACTGGGTCAAATGACTGCAATTTACATTTTATAATTTAACTGATAATAACAAACATTAATTTTTATTAGTGTATAAATTGTTTCAAGAAGTATAAACTATGACTAATCATAGACAAACTCCACATACTAAAGGATAAATGCGTTGGGCTGCAACTTGCTTGTTACTGAAATAATGTTACATTCTAACTTTATTAACGAAGGTAAAACCTATTTTCAACACAAACTCAATAACAATATCAGTGGTAGTGTATCTGTCATTAATTTTTTGGGTTAAATAACTCTTTGTGTGCCGCACAAATGATGATGAATGATTAGCTCTATCCAATGCAGTCTTCTTTTAACAATTGGAAGAGTTTGTTGATCAATACTTCGCTAATTTCGATCTTTTAAAGCTTTTTAGTGTGTTAAAAATGCATGTTTTTAGCTGTTATTACCAATGGGAAACATCATATGTTAATATTCGTTGCAGCACCTTCTTTTTTAAAAAAGGAAAATGGTGAACGTGTGGTTGGGACGTAGAGATTCATATTGGTGGTTCTGGGCGCAAAACGTACGTGCCGTATTTGTATTAATAGCGCCTCAGTTGGTTAAATGGGTCCTGCAGGTTCACTTATTTCTATTCGATGGGGTCATATCTTAAAAAATATTAACTTTACCTTAAAGAACTTTTCAGGAGGATAGTAGCTAATAGTCCCATCTTAACCTTACAATTAAGGATAAGTAGTCACGTGCGTTTGTTCAACTTAGGCGACCTCCCCAAGTGTGCGTTTTTTTTTGGACACACGGTAATAACCTATAATATAGGAAATTAATTCCATGTTGATTGGCAGTGAAAACAGTCTTGTGACCCGTACCCTAATATAACACATCACGCTCGGCACCGCCCTCGGGAGACGTTATACTTGTTCTAAATGTTTGAACCATCATTCCGTAACGGTCATTTCCGTACCTTTTTACCGTTACGGGAATGATTTCTTGACACTTTCATTCACCTGTTCATATTGGCAATAAAATCTGAGTGCATAATCAATCTGGTTTTCTCAATTTGAAAGATCCTCCTCAATGGTTTTTCATTTTGGTTCAGATATTGAGGATACTTAGTAGAATTTACTCACTTGACTGGACTGTCTGATTGTCATCTCCGTAACAAATAGTGTTACGGAAATGACTTTTAATGGTTTCCTCCCCATGCTACAACACTGAAAATTAGATTCGCAAATTATTTTAAGGCTCTAAAGATCGCGCCGAGTTTGCCATTCTAGTATTGTGCCTTTGTGAAACATTCCCAGAAAAAATTAATGATTTGAAAACTTTTTTTCATCATTTTTTTAAAGCAAAAGTAGACCTTAGCGAATAATCACCACGGGTAACGATTGGCTCGGGATGTGTTTCCCGCCTGCCAAATCATTTCCTAATAACATTGAAACACCTTTGACTGGGAGTTCAGGTCTTACTCCAACATGACGTACCTGAGACCAATTCAGACTTCAAATTCACCTTGTGAAGAGGGACTAATAATCTCCATACCTATACCTTGGATCAAAGCATCTCTTCTCACCTGTTGCACTAACGTCACTAAAGCGCAATGACCCCTCCAAAATTACTGACTGGGCACAACATGTGTCACGGATGATCTTTATATGATTTTGGATTCAACTTTTTGTCACCATCAAGCGACACTGCACCCTCCAAAACAAATGGTTCAAGTCCCTCCTAACTTCTCAGACTCATGAGCATCATCTTTCTGTGTAATAGTCTGGGAACTAACTTTTGTCTAATGGTGTTCGGGTATGCTATCACAATATCAATGTTAACAGTAGCCTATCATTTGAGAATCATCCTAGGTTTGCAGATTTACAAATACGTACGCCCAAAATTCATTTCCGATATGATAAAAAAATGTGTATTGTGATCATCATCATCATACGAGCATCTTAAATTAGGCCATTACTACCAAATTTTCAATAGTTGTTGTATTGATCTTTATTACTTGAGAAGACTTTCAAAATATTCCCTATATACGCAACAACCACCTATATTTTTACGTGACTCCGCAATGTCAAAGATCCTCCTCAGGAACCAGTGCTCCCCAAAATTTTGCGCATCACTGAAAAGTAGATCATTCGGCCTAAGTAAAGCAATATTCAAAAATATTCTCTGCCTTCAAGATAATGAAGATAACTGAGAGCTATCTGAAGGCACCATGATAAACCAAACCCCAAGGAGCTCCGGGACCCAAAACTGGGGCCCTGTACCCCACTCATTTATTGTCCTCGTCGCTATGTGCTTAGGACCCACTTTTCACATCTTACCACCAACTTTTCCAATTGCTTGTTGTATTGATCTTCATTACTTTAGAAAGGCATGTCACAATTCCTCGACCAACAACCACCTATATGTTTACGTGGAATACACATCAAAGCCTTACAGTCTTCGCTGGCGTCAAAGACACTGCTACAGTGACAGGCTCTGACAGTGATCAGTCACTGAAAAGGATATCTTTGGCCTAAGTAAAACAATATTATAATTCAAAATAATTCACATTCATCCTACCTTCACGATAATGAGATAACTATGAGAGCTCTCTGAAAGCACACAAACATGCTAAAACACAAGCGCTTCAGGGCTTTCATCCCATGGACCCCCGCCAGGCCCGGGCCCTAAAGTGCGGCATGTACCACCAACCATTATTGCTCGCGTACACGCTCAGCACCCACCATATAACCAGGGGGGGCCACTTTGTTTCAAGGTGGATATCATGCTGTGTATGGCCTCCAAAAGTACACTAAGGCGCGTATTCAACTGGCAAGAAACACACCCTACGCACGTAGTTTGGTTGGCTTTTGCTACCCTATCAAGTACTTTGGGTTTGATTTTGCTACCCTTAGCAAGTGTTTTGGTGTAATTTTACTATCGGAAGGAAACAAGTAATTTGCATGACAGTTTAAAATAACCCTAAAAAACAAGTATTTGACACTAAGTTGCTTACCCTAAAGCAATTCAAAAAAATGTGCCTTTAACCCTACACTAAACACTGGCCATACACTAACACTGCCCTGATATAAAAGGAAATATTTATCACATGATTTCATTGAGTTTTCGTATTTGATATCCATTTTGCATTATCTTGGTCCTATAGTTTACAATTTAATCCATGAACATTTAGATTTCAAGTCTTTTTAAAGTTGTCCTATTTCTTTTGGAATTATAATGAGTCTTGTCGGGATGTCGTAAGTATTGACAGTTTTTTTTCTGCAAATTCAGCAATTTCATTGAACGAAAACCCGCACTGAATCCATGAACTTGTTTTGATTGACAAAATTAGAGACAGGCCCTAATTCCATTTCTGCGCACATTATACCTGTAACGATCAGTCACAAAAAGAAATGAAACTCCTAATTATAAAGGCTTTTTATGAATGTGTTGGAGGAGACGACGACGAACTATTTTGAAAACAAGCTAAAATAAGGCTGAAACCGGATAAAATCACTCGGGGAGTCTACCATGTGAAATCCGGATAAAATCGGGAACAAAATGCACTATTTTTCCAGCATTTTTAATGTGATTTTTTATCAAGTATTCAAAGATCACACCCTAAGCACGTATTTTTCGACGTGAAAGCACACCCTAATTTTGAATTGTTTGTGATTTTGATACCCTAAACATACTCTAGTACATCGTCCTGGTCTCAAAAAAAACGACCCTCAATTACGCGTTTTTGTACACGGCATGATATCCCCTTTGTAATACATTGCCCCCCGGGCCTATAAACTCTTGTCCTTGCCCACATCCACTACCTATGCCCTTCATCTGTGAAAATTATAAGAACTAGCAAAACAGACACAGTCTCTTGTGAAATACATTTTCATTTCAATTGCATACTTGTAGATACCGAAAAAACATGCATGCCTTTTGTGACCAATTTGCTAACAGTGACGATTGTTGTAGGATATCATTTGAGTTAAAAATGCAGATAGGATAGGACCTTCTAACACTAGAAGCCCTCAAGATTGATGTCTACCATTTCTTGACAGTAAAGATCTAGTAAAAAGAGTCAATCAAAGAATATTTAATGTATTTTTTGATATTGTCTTTTAAAAAAAGAGGTAATTCCTTCCCCCAAAAAGCTCTCATGACGATTCAGGGAGCAATAAGAACATTTCCTACTGCATGTACCTTAGAATTATCTTCCCAAGAGTAGTTAAAAAGCATTCTCTCAATGTATTAAGGAAGCCATACTCTCGCTGCCCCTTAAAGATGTCTTGGATATTGACCAATTTATGAATTGGTATATTGGGAAAATATTCAAGGGGGACTTGAAATTTTTTCACTAGTTCAGGACGGGGACATGAATTTTTAGAAACTTGAGATGGGGGGACTTGACAAAACAACGTTAAAAAAGACTGAAATCCTCCATCACCCCCCCTGGCGTAAATTAATGAACACTCCCTATTAAGCCGCAATGTGCTTTGCAACGAGCTTTTTACGTGCTTGCAAAGGCTGCAACGAGCTCACAAATAATAAATGCGCGCCCCATTTTCATAAGGGAAAAGATGAACATTCAAATGAGCCTTGCGCTTACAGCAAACTATGTGAAGACTTATTTTGTGTTGATATCACTCTAAAGACCCCTTTACAGCTTTTTTAAACACAAACATGCAGTTTTAGGGAATCCTGTATTTTTTACGGGTGAGGCAAAATACACTCATTTTCCCATAGAATTTGTACATTAAGCGGTTTAGCAACGTCCACGATTTTCAGCACATAAAGGGTAATTAGTTTTAATGTTACTAATATTGTTTACGTACATGTAAGGTGAGCATATATCAGCAAAAATAGCTTTTGGTTCTTTGATTTGTAAAAAACTATTCTCAAGATGACTTCCGTTAACTGGTGGCCGCCGATTTTATGAAGAAAGCGCATTTAAAAGTCCTACTCGCAAAAACTCCACGCGTAAAGAGCCAGCGCGAAAAACAATGTTGAGGTCCATAGGAAAAACCCCCCCTTGGTCACTTAAAGCAAATAATAGCACATTTTAAGAGCGAAGAGCGCCCCCGGTTTTCACAAAAAAATTAGATTTTTAACGGTGCATTGGTAACTGTGCTAGTAAACTCTACATGTGAATGGTAAGCTCGAATTAAGGAATTTTGTAATTAGAATAAAAAAAAAATTAAGATCGGAGATCTCCGATAATAATTTCAACGGCTGCTTGCGAACCGGCCTTCCAATATGAAATAGCCAGGAATAGCGCCATTACGTATCTACGCTCATCTATTAGTTGTTTATTGCGTTCAAGCAAGTCAAGTTATAGGTGGCACTATTTCATCATGGACGGACATAAGGAGTGTTCATTTATTTGCGCCAGGGAGAATGGAGCGAAATCAAGGGGCGGCAGTTTTTTAAATCTGGAGGGGGGGACACAATATTTTGGACAGATGATGCGGGGAGGGGGCGCGAATTTGTTGTTAGACCATCATGAAAAAAATTAAAATGTTTTTATGAAACGAGAAGTACAAATTGTTTTTCACAGTTGAATAAGAGTAATATCATAGTTATAAAAAAATGTTAAAAGAGTTATGGGGTAAAGAGGCCTATCAAAGAAAGATGCTAGCGACGACTAGGAAAAGAGGTTAAAATTGTAGGTAAATCTTTTTTCTTTTAACACAAAGTTTATAGCGGCGCGAAGCGAAGCTCTTATAGAAAACGCGTATTACATATGACAGCTATTGAAAATCTAGAGTCAGGACAGGTTTAAAAATACCGACCGTCATTTGATCCCCTTTGACTTTCTTACCATTAGCTCCTATGGACTTCTTAATCGACGGGTACCGAACAGGGGCGCGCCATCGTTAAAATTAATTAGAGTGAAGTTTCATTTATAGTCCCGATATTCAACAATTAATTATTTTAATCGCCATTGCTTTTTGTCATATTTTGGGTTTTCTCGCAAATTCATTTTTTATGTCTTATGTTCTACCATTAAACCTATGATAATGTTGTGCTGATATGTTAAAATCAGGCTTGGAATATTAAATACCATAAATATATATTTTAAAATAAATAATCAATAAATTTATTTTTTAAATGTGACAGTAGTATGAAAAATAATGTCAGGTGGAGGCGGCCAAGAAATCCTAATTTAGATGTTGTCATTGTTTTAACACTAAAGCCGACGGAATTACGGCAACAACATTTTTTTTAAAAAGCAAACATTAATACAAAGTAGAAATAATAAATACCACGACTTATTGGGGGCCGGACACGATCTCCTGGAATTTTGGGCATTCTCACACTGATTCGATTTACAACAGTAATATATGCATTCTAATAACCTAATTTGCAAAATGTAATTAGCCTCTTTGACCTATTTCTTGATTTTCATTGACACTTTTGTGAACACAATATCTGGAGATCTTTAAGTCACACAGGGCTTAAACTTGGCAGGGGATGCGAGGTTACAGATTCTCGAATGATTATTATACAACAGTACGTTGTCCTGGTTTGGGACATTTTTCCTGGTACAATCTTGTCCGTGGTTCTGGACATTGTCCTGGTGACAATGGGACATTGTCACTGGATAATGGGACATTGTCCTGGGGTATAGACTGTCCTGGGGTAGGGACATTGTCCTGGGTATGGGACATTGTCCCTGGTATGGAACCTTGTCCTGGGGTATGGGACCTTGTTCTGGGGTAATGGGACATTGGGCGGGCTTGATGTATCGACCCATGTCCTGGGATATGGGACATTGTCCTGGAGGTATGGCAATTGTTCTGGTGTATGGGACATTTTCCGGGGTATGATATATTCTTCCTTGAGTTGGGACATTGTTCCTGGGGTATGGGACTTTTTCCTTGTTTATGGGGCCCCATTGCCCTTGGGTATGGGACATTGTCCTTGCGTATGGGACATTGTCGTGGGGATAAGGGACATTGTCCTGGGGATAAGTGACATTGTCCCTGCGGTTTGGGACATTGTCCTGGAGTATGGGACATTGTCCGGGAGTATGGGACATTGTTCCTGGGTTGGGACATTGTCCTGGTGTATGGGGACATTGTCCCCTGGGTTATGGGACGATTGTGCTGGAGGTATTGGACATTGGCCTGGAGGTATAGAAAATTGTCCTGGGATATGGGACATTGTCCTGGGGTAGGGACATGTTCTGGGGATATGGACATTGGCCTGAGGTATATAAAATTGTCCTGGGATATGGGGGAACCATTGTCGCTCGAGTATGGGACATTGTCCTGGGTATGGGACACTGTCGCTGGGGATATGGGACATCGTCCTGGAGGATGTGATATCGTCACTGGAGGTAATGGGACATTGTCCCGGAGGTAAGGACATTGTCCCTGGAGGTATGGCATATGTTTTTCCTGTGGTGGGTACGGGACATTGTTCTGGGGTTGGGACATTGTCCTGGAGTATGGGCCTTTGTTCCTGGAGTATGGACATTGTCCTGGTGTTGGGACATTTCCTGGGTATGGGCCATTGCCCTGGGTATGGACATTGTCCTGGGGTATGGAACATTTGCCTGGGGTAGAAGACATTGCCTGGGTAGGGGACCTTGTCCTGGGGTAATGGGAATTGTCCTGGGGATGGGTCATTGTCCTGGGTATTGGACATTGTCGTGGGGATAAGGGACATTGTCTTGAGATATGAAACATTGTCCTGGGGAATATGGGACATTGTCCGAGGTATGGGATATTGTCTTGGAGGTATGGGACATGTCCTGGGGTATGGACATTGTCCTGGGGTATGGACATTGTCCTGAAATATGGGACATGGGTCCTGGAATATGGGACCTTGTCCTGGAGGTATGGGACATTGTCCTGGGGTATGGGACCCTTGCCCGGGATATGGGACTGCCTGCAGGTAGGGAATTGTCCTGGGGTATGGTGACATGTCCTGGGGTAGGGACATTGTCCTGGGGCTATGGAACATTTTCCTGGAGTATGGGACAATTGTTCTGGAGGTTGGAACACGTTCTCCTGGAGGTATGGGACATTGTCCTGGGGTATGAGACAATGGACCATGTTAACATGAATTCTTTTTTACATTGTTTATATTGTTCTTGCTACTCAGAATACATTTTTCAAGGTTGAGCATGTAAAAACCGAAACTGAATTGTGCATTTCAGGAAATGATTCGAGAACCATCACATCATCAGACGACCTATTTCCTATTTGGGACCTGCCTCCCTATTCTTTTTTCCCAGCTGTCAGACTATTCGGCTAGGCAGTCGAAAGAATACGACCAGGCCCCTGACATGACTCATCAAATTGGTGACACCTCAGGTCACCGCCATTGGACGATTGCGGGCAAACTTATTGCATAAATGCTATCTGCTTCTATAGCATAGCTTTCATTATGCATAGCACAGTCTTATGCAAAGCATAGCTGTTTGCTCTCTGCCATTGCATTATGGGGCCGTTTGTTTATTCCCTTAGCTGGCGAAGGTCTTGTAATATTCCCAACCGCGGAAGCTCCAAACGGAGTGTGTTAATGAATGACGTGCAATCTGTTACGGGGAATCGGTAGACAAGCCCCCAGTCAATTCCCATTGATTGTTTTGTTCCCTGATACGACTTAAACTAGGGTCCGGACACGATCTGCTGGATTGGGAAGTGGGATTTTTAAACGGTAATTTAAGGAATTCTTGCGTGCATTTTTCTATTGCAAATATGACGAAATAAGAGTGAATCTGAGCGCCTCCTTCTCAGGTTCTACCTGCAACCTGCTCATTTAATATTTAAAATATTATTTCATTCTGGATGTTGTATTTCACCCAAGGCGAAAAGCTCAACAGGTAGAAGCCAGACGAAGTATAGTCCCCTGGTCCTCTCCCGGTTGGGGGTTAGCTAATGGCTGAAAATCCATTCCTGTAAACATGATTATTAGGAAACTAGAAGCACTCTAAAAAACGAAAGTTCAAAACCAGGTCTTGACGCAGGACATGCAGGTTTCCGAGGATGATAACATACATTTCCTTGACGACCGGAGCACGTTGACGTTGGTGGGCCAAAGCTACAAAGAAACTCATCAACCGACGGAGACACTACCAGCCAACAGTATTGTAAATATTTGGAATTGGAATGGTACTATATACAATGTCGTATTGGTAACATAGCACAACATAGCACAGTAATGAACGAGATTGATGTTCTTGGTATAGTGAATGCGGTGGACCGGATTTTGAAAAAAATTGGTGAAACTGGTCATTTATTTCTGGCAGTGAAAGATGGACTACATCGAGAAGGAGTTGCAATTATGATGTCACAATATGCTTCATCTGCACTTATGGAATGGAACCTGTGAATGAAACGAAATCATTACTGCAAGGTTCTACTCTAAATTCATTAACTTCAATTATCTCGTGTATATGCTCCAACATTGGATGCTACAGATGAAGAAAAGAAGACTTTACGATGCAACTACAATATATATATAATGAATATTCTTTGTTCCTGGTGATATGAATGCTAAAGTTGGAGTTGACAACAAAGTTAATAAGAAACACTCCCTAAACTTAGCATTTCCAGTTCTGGGCCGTGAAGTACATTCTGTGATCCCAATTTTAATGACAAATCGCTTTTTATGATACAGACGCATATTTGAGCATTTTCGTTCTTGAAATCGGGGGCCTCTACCAAAATGTGCTTTTCTTATTGCTTTACTTTACGTATTACGATGATTACTGGTGTACAGATAAAAAGTGGTCAAGAATTGGAACAAATCCATTTAGGCAGGGGGCAAACCCTAGTATTTCATTGCAAACTGACATCTCAACATGCTATAAACACGTGTCCTATCTGGGTAACTTCTATGGACCATAAGTAACAATCCTAGGGTGGACACGTTTTTCAATCAGCTGCACGGGGGGTTACGAGGGGGGTCAGTTTTATCCCCCTCCATAGCCTGTAATGTTGCATGTACAGCAACGATACACAATATGATAAATTGTCTCGATATAACTTGAGTTATTAATGTATGATATGCCTATAATTTCACTTAAGTATGTAGTGGTCAGGTGGTTGGGGGGGGTGTGGGTGGGTGGGGGGGTTGGGTGGGGAGTTGGGGAAGTTTGGCGTAATATATTTATGGCATGAGTTGTGGTATCCATTTTCACCAAATGTTGCCAGCTTTCTTATGACCATTATTAATCCTAAATATTCAATCTATGTGCCGGTAGGTATGGAAACAGTAGGTTTTTTACGTTTGGCGAGACCGTATTACAGGGCGAGTCCAAAAAAGTACCACCAAATTGAGCGATTTTTCAATGGCAAACCCTCGTGTGCTATTCATATATTTACTTCTTGTCTTACATTCCCTGTCGTGTTAGGTCCTCACATCAAAATTAAGGCAGTAAAATTGATTACGCGTTCAAAATTTACAGTTTGTCGGAAGTGACATTACCCATGTGAAAGACCGAACAAGTAATACCCGCTAGAGTAACCCAAATAGTACTCTTGGTTTTAGTTCATCTTTCGGTCTTTGCAGCATACTTCCATTAATTACGCATTTGAATTAGGTGTCAGGGAAAACCATTGACGTAACCGTCTGTGGTCGATGAGTGTTGGGGCTTAAGGTCGGGATCTGCACTCAATCTCCCCCTCCTGGACCAAATAGAGATCAGACAAAAGTAATAATTTGGTAGGAATGACAATTTACCGTGTTCACCTTTGCAAAATGTTTCAGTTATCCCCAAAATTAAAATGGTTCCCATCAACTGCCCCCCCCCTCCCCAAATGAAAATCTTTGGTCACATCGTTGGATAAGACTGTAAAATGAAAACCAGATATCGAAAATATTTAATGGAAATAAATATGTGGACTTGAACAACAATTTTGCGAATTATTTCAACTTGCTTGATTTCTACGTAGTAAAACTTTCAAATATGTGTATATCAGGCTGGGATTAACAGATAAAGCATTAAAATGTTGCATTTAAACATATCCTGTTTTAAATTTCATTTAATCGTTAAGTATTTTACATTATGATTCAACACATGTCCTGCGTACCATTTGAATACGGCGCCAAAGAACACCTGTTAATTTATTTTGGAGCCCTCACGCTGCGTGTAATGAGTATCATGTGTACCATCAGTGTGCAATTTGTTCGTGGCAGAAATGGATACCTCACAAAAATAACTGTAGCCTTTGAAAGGCTTGATCGATTTTAAAAATTTAAAAATTATTGTGAAAGCTGATTAACAGACTATCTAATCACTGGACTTATTTGG
>JAMKCH010030137.1:0-17224 GCA_023653785.1 Ophioderma brevispina
AAAAAAAGATGCTCGGTTAGGGACCAAGGTGGCGCACCCATGGAAAGTTCATAATTCTTCCGAAATATTTTTCCTAAAATTATAGAAATCAGATCTTACGTGGTGTTCTCACGTCTAGTATGTGCAAATTCTCGAGAAAATGGATTAAATGTTATCGTGAATTTATGCCTGAATATCATGGACTACCGGGATGTACACCATGATTTCATGGACTCCAGCAAATAAGGGGGCTATTGATAAGTAAATCCGCTCCCGGTATGTAAGAAGGACCAAACCACTTCACAGCTGCCTTTTTCATCGGAACTGAAGGAGCAATTGTATTATCCATGCGGAACTGAAACTGAAAAGATTACAGGTGTATTACCATCACCCGATTTAGATTTTAGCTATTGTTCATGACGTAACCCAAAAATTACCGTTTCTTTCACGACTAAATAAAGTAGATGTTCTACGTGTGTCTTTTTCTTTGACCCTATATTTCATCCTTTATTCGAGGGAGGAAACGAAGGTGGACAAACAAAGCTTCAGGAGAAAAAAATTGTTTGGCAAACTTGACCTACACCTTTTGTGCCAACAAAGGCCTACTGGTAGTGTGGACAAAATTAGATGTCCGAAAAAACAGTCAAAAGTTTGGGAACATATTTCCAGCAAAAACAAAGAAGAATCAGAGGAGAAACTTACTTGGTCAAATCGAGTCACAAAACTGGAAAAAAGTCAGTAAAGGGTGGAAATTCAAGAAAATTGAAACTTGGTAAAATAATAATTGTAAGACCTTGGGGATTTCACCAGTTATACAATGCTTCATCAATACATGTTCCAACGTATGTGATAAAGAAGAGCAAATAGAATGTATTTCAATTTTTATGGGGTTCAAAAAAGGAAAAGGTGTGAAAAGAACAACTATAAACGGGTATATGGAATATGGCGGTCTTAAAATGTAGGACTTGGATGTCAGATACATGCCCTAAAGATAAGATGGATCTCTAGAATATACACTAGTTGTGATGAAAAATGTATTCAAGGGAAAATTGCCCAACTATGGTTGACTCTATAGCGGGGTTAGATTTTCTGTTAAGATTGAATTGCAAGCCTAAAGACGTAAATGAAATCCCAGACTAAAATTCCAACTTGTTCAAGATATTCTGCGAATCTTGTTTTTGCTTAAAGAGAGAGATATGTTACTCTCAACGGTCCAAAAATTCTTCGACTAGTGGAAATCCTACCAAAATCAAATCATATTGGTATAATAGTGACATCAAATTTGGTAAAAACGTGCTCATGTTTTGAGAAACTGGCAAAGTTCTATATTATGTATCTAAGTGATATAATTGTAAATAATTAGTGATTTAAACTTGTAGTTAGAAACTTTCGTAGAAGGTAAAATGTCCATGTTAAACATGTTTAATACAAAGTTAAAAAAAGCGGATGTGACCAAATGAAATGGAAAAAAATGATTGTAAACAATGAAATGTGATCGTACAATACCAGACAATCATTAAAATTAAAAAGAACAATGAGAGAAGTGTTCACATTTCAAAATGTTCAAAAAAAGTCAACTATATACCAATTTCTTGTAGAGAAAGGGACTGAAACTAATGTGTGAGCATTGGGGTTGGGTATTACATGACTGTCAAGATCGTTATCAAACGTGTCTTGATATTGGAATTAAAATTAAACAAAGAATAAATAATCGAATTGGTCAATTACAGTTTAACATATTATATAAACTAATTCCATGTCAATTAAAGTTATTACTTGGGAAAACTAGTCTAAATAACAAGGGTGAGACGTGCAATGAACTGACAATTATGTCTTCTTTATTGAATGTACAGAATTAAAAAGTTTTGGAAAAACTGGAAAGTATTAGTATTACAAACATATTCGTTTGAATGTGAATTGCATGAAGCTAATATCTATGGGATATCAAGTTCACAAATCAGAATATATTCTGCTTAATTATTTGATTTATGTTTGCAGGTTTTCAACTATAATGTTGTAAGAATGACTTATAATGTTACAAATAGTGGACGCCTCTTATATTTAGTATTTACAATGAAATTAGACAATATAATCAAATATTACGGTCGAAACAGAGTGGTAAAATAACCGTGAATGATGGAAAATGGCAAACTCTATTAGTTTACCTCAACATTTTGTAACTTGTGACCTAAGTTATCAATGTTATCTGTATGTTTTTGTCACCTGTAGATAGATAATTTGCCTTTCATGAAATAATAACCTCTATGAGGCTTAATAGAAAAAAAAAAACCTTTGTGCAAACCAAACCAGTAACTTGCCTCATAACCCCATTTCTAGCAGCATTGGCGTTTATTGACAGAACTCCAAATCATTCACCATATGAAATGCAGGTGAAACCGGGCTGAAACAAACTTTAATTGAATATAAACGAAGTCCTACTATATTAATCTGATTAAGTTAGGTGTTGTCTGCCCAAGATGTTAGGTCATACTTCTTTCCATGCTTGCCACTCAAAATTTCCTTTCATGATTTTTGCTCATGTTTGTTTCCCTTTTTAATGAAAATGATGAATATACGATCACAGTTATTGAACTCCGAGCAAAAAGTTTTGAGTTTTATATTCTTCGTGAATGAGGCTGTAGCTCAATCTAAATCGGGGCGGTGAAAAAACCATTCAGAAGTTGTTAACGTCATGGACAATATTAAATGGCTTTTGCTATCCCAGAGAATCTGAAGTCCGTTGTCCTATTCATAACTGCGGATTTACTTATCATAGCACCATATTTGCTGGGGTCAATGGAACGTGTGTACATCCCTTGTTCCTGATATTCAGGGGAAAAAAGGAGAGACATTTTAATTCATTTTCACGAAAGGGCCATACTAGAAGTTAGAACCACGAAGAACTGATTTTGATCATTTTAGACAATTTATTTTACAAATTATGTCTTGGTAGGGGTGCGTCCCTTGTAAACGCTATAGGATCTCACGCTACCCTATAATGACTGGAACGAAAACTTTTAGTGAAATTCATAGATACAAGTTTTCCCATATAGCTAAGAATTTTTGGCATCCTTCAACATAATATCCGTTTTGAAGTATCAATATATTTGCTGTTGGATGGTGCTGCTTTCTTGGCTATATTTTAACTGGCCTTTACCCTCCACTTATAGATGTAAAGGTACAAATGCACGAATTCCCAACTAAACTAATATTACACTTTGCCGATAATCGGCAGCTATCATGTGCTCAATGATTTTTTCTCAAGTCAAGAAGGTATTGAGATTATCCAAACACGATTTAAAGACGGGTATAAAAAACCGAATACTTATGATTCTTGTTAACAATTTGTTATGATGTACGAATTCATATAGCGCCTTTCACTTGTATCAAGCACTTTGCAATTATTACCCGGCTACCTTTCATTTGGAATACGTCAGCTGCCATACATACCAAGTTATACCCATACTATTTGGGCGGCCCTCAATGGGCATTTCGTGGTAGCTCCCATTTTGCACCTTGGATAGAGAGTGTTTGTGTTCTTGCCTAATGACACAACGCTTGTGGTCACTTTAAAAATATGTTTCCCTATGAAAATATTGGATCAAGAGGATACACGTTAGAGCGTTTTGAGTACCATAAGATAGATGATCCTTTTATTTAAGTTTTTGATACCTTTGCTGTAATGAATGGTGCGGCTTATGTATTTTGACCACATCTTGAGCTAGTCTTTTAACGTCAACCCTATATAACGTCCTATCTTATTCATCGGGCACTGTCATGTGTCCCCATTACATATCCTTCAATTTCAAGAGGTTTCTTTCAAAATTCAGATTAAGAATAACAATCGACAACTCTAACGAATCGGAAACCCTCTGCAGTAACCTTGCGGAAATTTTTCTTCCATTTTTCATCTCCATATACCTCTTCTCCTAAATACTAACTTAATTTCATGTTAAAATATTGCCTCTAATCATCTTCCTTGCCTCAGTATTGCCTCTTCAGTTTACATGTTTGTCTGTTCCGTTATTCCGTTGACAAATCAATACCTCCGCGCCATTTGTAGGCTGGCGCAACAGAGATGTTCCGTGACAGCACTGGTCTCTAACCATCGTCTACCATCTCATGGACACTTGACGGTTCAATAACCCTGGTTGCCATCTGATGACAAAGACACAATTTTCTATATCCTTAGTCCCTGGTGGAGGGATCCTGGTAGTGTATTGCAATTAGAGCAACCTTCCGGCTGATTCATTGGTGTTTTTACAAATGTAATCTGATTTAAAGTAAGTTCTGCGCGTTTAAACGTTTGCACAAGGTATGTAACACCCCCCACACCACACCCACTCATGCTCCTTACACCAGTCTTGTGCAAGTTATTTTTAAGTATTGGGCTATTAAATTGGTTAAGTTCTTGCAATTTCTAAATAAATAATGTACATAAAGGCATGTTAAAAAGAAAATCACCCCTGTATGCTTATTACCTATTATTATATTACCTATGTTGCTTACCTAATTCCCCAATGAATATCGTTTCACCACAATTTGTTTTTTTTATATTTTGCGCGCGCACAATTCACACAACAAACAACAGAAGACTAAACTAACAAGTATTTCGCCTACATAGGCTTTCTATTACTTCATTCTAACATAGAATATCGGAGGCTACGTACCTAACAAGCATGAATTTGATTGACTATTACTGGAATTGCACGCACAGTCCGAAACGCACCCACGCCGCCAGTTTCGTACCTAGCCGATTTTAGACATATTACAATCAGAGCGCTTACTGCTATCATTGCTGTCCCCCAAGTATATTTTTTTAAGTTCATTAGCACAGTGCCTCCCAACTGATTCAAACTTGAACTGGTTGATACCGGGGAACGAAATGGTTATCCAATGCTCGCTTGTTTAACGTTTCAAGACGGAAGTATCTCGCCTGGACATGTCAAGTTTCTAACACCGAGACCTCTGCTCTATTTAATGGTACCCCTCGTCCTTGAGAATAATAGATGGTATGCTGAACCACACCACCACATGAAGGATATGCCTTGTCGACTACTCGAGTACACTGACAATGATGTGACGCTTGTATCCAACATCTAAAAAACCTATAAATGTAGAAACCACATTGATGTCGAGGGAGCACCAGATCCAGTACAGAGTTTACGTTTTACTGATGTTTACGGTAATATCCTACCCAAGGTAGAATGTACCCTAATCCTAATGCTTTACCTTAAGCCTTACCGTAATCAATCCTAACCCTAATTCTAACCTAATGTCCGACTTTTGTTCTTTCTTCATTCAACATTACGCGTATGCTCAATGTTAACTTAGTAGATCTCTGATCTGTTATTTCATGTTAGGTTCCTTCCTGAATATATTTGAAATTTTAAATGTTGAATGGGCCGTCCGTCATCTTGATATCAGCCAATGTGCAAAGTTGTTGAACCGTCATGGTGATCATATCATTTATCACGTTATTTGGTAATTTGCTTCATACTACGATTAATATTAGAATGCCCATTACATCCAATATACACGATATTGGGTATCAGACAAACATCAATATTCTCTCATTCTTATTAATTTTTTGATTCCCCACAGCATGACTATGTAAAGTTTGCTCAAATTAAAAAATTTTATTTTAATAACATTATTAAAAGCCCAACTTTGTCGAATTTAACTATCTAGGGAAACTTTGACATTGATGAAGTTTCAGCATGTAAAATCAACAAGAACGTTCATAGTAAATTTGTATATTATATTTTAAACTCATACAAAATACAACACTTTCAATAGACTTTGATACCATCACATGATGTGCTTTGATATAGGTCCCCTGCAGATCTCACCTTTTTTCTGGAATACCGATCTCACTAGAATGTTCGCAGAGTTCAAATGTGAAGCCAAAAATGGTTATCCTCAGGCTAGAATTGAAAGGTATAACGATGACGCCAATATCACTCAAATTCCTGCAAACACCACCGAGAATGCAACAGCAGGTCGACGTTGAAAAGCTTTACTCAACTTTATTCCTTCGAGAAACACAGTCAACATACTTTTACATGTCTATACTCTTCATGAGGTAAAGATCAGCGAAAACTGTTTAAATCAATGTTAAATGTAGTATAAAAAAACTGCACGAGTGGAAATTGTGGAACTGTCTCATGATCCAATCAATATAAGATTAAACATTTATCTTTTCTTATAGATCTTGGCTGTTTTTGGACACAGACCCTTGAAGACTTTACAACACAGTTTGAAGTTTGTTTCTTGAAATTTTTGATGCGCTGGAGGGGACTGGAAGGCGTCGCCTAAAAGGTTTTGTTGATTGGTAGGTTTCTGATGGTTACAAGCTCGTAAAGGCATAAAACAATTCTTTCTGCATCATTATTGAGTTTGAACTCTATCTACTCGTAAAATTGGATACTTGTATTAGCTTGTACGGAATAACCGCCGGACTTTGTAGATGAGGTTTTGAGTATGATGCTATTAATCTAGACTACCAGGGTTCAAAGTTCGGTGGCACAGTTCCACTCATAGAAATGCATTGAAAATACAATCATGGGTTTTAATCGCCCATTTTTGATGGCCAGATATATCTCACTTACGGGTATAAATTTTGGATGGCAGTCTAACTGTCACTAGAGTGAATGATCCAACGTAAACCATGTTGGTTTGTCTCTTCCCTGGTCATGATTGTATAGGCACTTACAACGAACAATTCGAAAAAACAACAACATAATTATATATAATTGTTTTTTAATCAGTACGCTATACTTACAATATCCTATTTTCCATAGATTCGGCGAATATCATCTCTTCCAAAAATCGAATTACTGTAGATGAGGGTCAGAATCATCTCTCTGCTGTGCTTTGACTGGAAATCCTACTCCAGATGTGACATGGTAGAACCAAATGGAAGTACAATTGTCAACAATCAGAACAATAATAGACCATTCTACCTGGAAGTTCCAAGTCGATCGAAAGTACTGAGAAAGCAACCTGACCATCATTAACAATACCAGAGGTGGATGTCTTGAAACTACAACATCCAGGGCATGAAACGCATTTGCTCTGAATCATTCATAATTTCAGTTTTCTGGACTTGGTATTGCTTTATGTATACTTTAAAAAATTCAGATTAATTTGTGAAATTCAAATGAAAGGTTAAGTAAGTTGAGATAAGGTCTCGTACAAATTTTTGTTCCCAAAATTTACATAGATTTCGGGTACCTGGACAATCAAGCATTAGCGTGATAAGAATCCAATGTCAGGATTCCTTGTATTTCGGTCTGTGTAGAATTTAGGCATATTTTGCGGGATTGGTTTGGGTTTGGGATTAGAATTAGCGTTGGCGTAATTTTATCACCAGGTGGCTTCTAGGGTAGGGTTTATGTTATAGTTAGATTACATTTGGGTTAGAGCTAGGTTTGCCATTAACGTATCGTTACCAACGTAATTTAGTCATACCCTATTTAACAAAACGCCGTTCTTAAAGATTAGGGAATCATCCCGGGTCTGTTCACCGGTGTGACATAATTATAGTCCCGCCGGTAGCCCAGTCCGGCTCCCATAGATGACAACGGCGTGAAACTAATTTGCGTGAAGAGTCAACCGAATCGATTGCCCTATTTAATCTCTAACCGTTGTAGCCGGACTTTGAGTACACCGGACTATAAGTACTTCTACAACAATTACTTTCTACAACACCAGCACTCTCACTTTATTTCTTTTTCTTAGCTATCCACAAGTCATTGGAAGAAAGGAAGTGTAATGGCTTGTGTTGGTTCCAGGATTTATTCAACTTAGTAAGCTGATCCGGGCCGCGTGTAACCATGAACGGACTCTAACATGCCCAGTCCATTTTATGTTAACAGCGTCCTTTCCAACCGCATTAGGCCAGCGTGGCAGGGTAACGCCTAATCCACTGGGAGCATGATATGAATTTGTCCTGCAATAAACTGAAATAGCTCATATGAACTAACGTAACTGATGAAATAAAGGGTATACACTGTAAAACAATGTAATTAATGACTAAACTCAGTTTTATTGATTGGATTTTTATTCCGAGCATACCATAGCACCAAAGAACACAAGATCCTACCTGCGGATCAACAGAAAGATCCTCTCACAGGTGCAATGGAAGCGGGGTCCCATTAATGGCGGAGTCACACAATGTTCCATTACGATCGGCATGTCAAGATGATGGCAAAATTCTTTCTAAGAACCTTAACAGAAAGGTCAAATATGGACATCTACCTCAGTGTGATAAGTGGACTTACTCCTGGAGAGGTGTATTTCATAACTTTTCCAGTGGAACAAAATTGGGCGTAATGGTGGAATTGGAAGTACGAGGACCCTGCAAATCACTAAACGTAAGAATAACAACATTTGTTCTCGTTAAAGAAATATTAGCACATCTTTTAAGAGCGCCCCAATTGTTCAAACAATTTGAGATTTTTACACGGTTTGATTGGTAACTGGCTAGTAAACTATACCTTGTGAATGGTTAGCTCGAACATGTCCTGTGTCTCACAACGAAGGAATTGTTTGTGATTTAGAAAAATAAGTATTATCGGATCCCGATAATATTCAACGGATGCTGGAAACGGCCCTCCAATGTGAAAATAGCCGGGAAATAGCGCCCTGTAGTGTCTACGCTCATCCATTAGTTGTTTTCTTGTTCAGGCAAGTCAAGTTAGACAATCTACCGGTGCTAAACCAATCAAAAGTGAATTCAGAGATTAATTCAACAATAAGTTCTTTTTAACGCGCGGTCAAAATTTGGATTTTAAAAAAAAAATGAAGATTAATATATTTGTCGTAGCGTGTCATGAATATTCAACAAGTTAACACCTTTTAACTACATTTAAAAAAACCTCATTCTAAATTAAAAGAAGAGAAGCAAAACAAATACACAGGAAACTCTTCTGTGTTCAAACATATAAAATCAGTGCAAAGAAGTTATTTTTTATGTCGTTCCAGAATCAATACACACCAAAAATAAAATGCTTTTCATTACAATATTCAAGTTATTGTATACATTGCGAATGAAAATTCTTAAAAGTCCAGAGAATTTAACCAAATTGGAAAATATTATTATTTTATAATTTGGCAAATGCAGGAGGATCCAGAATTAATTCAATCTTCACTTGAAAGATAATTATTTCATTCGTTAATTCTTGAACAATTCAAATAAATTCCTTTAATCTTTCAACTTAAGAAACTTTATTACTGAATCTAAGTTTATACAATTAATTTATTTTCTATTTAGCCATATCAATCACTAGTAATTCATCGATATGAATCATGATCAGTTATGACCCAATTTATCCTGGCCCAATTTGTGTGCTCAGTGGAATTAATCTAAGACCAGTATAATGAAGGCCTAGGCTGCTACACCATTCAGACAACTATTTTAGCCAGATTGATTAAGTGACACGAGTCCTATAGAGCTTGTTCCTCTAGCTCATGAGTCAACCTTCCTGACTTTTGGATCAGGTTTATTTTGGGAATTATTGAGTGGTTTACTCTTCCCTGCCGGCTATGGTTTGGCCAGTTGTGGCTATGGTCTGCCCACCTCGGGAGGTGGGTCTAGGCCCCGACCGACTGAGCGCTGTTGTCTGAAAACAACCCCAGAAGTAATATATCAAAGACAGATCGAATACACCCTGCTTAAACGTGATGGGCTAAAAGTTCTGCGTTTACAAATCCACAGCTTCATTGGCTGAGCATCAAAATTGGAACAATATGCTAATTAGTATCAGCTGATCGATATGTAAACACAGTGTTTCCCTAGATGTGGAAAAATACAAGCCTACAATTTGTAAGATTTCAATCTTTAACGTTATTCTAAACCTTACAAATATAACCATATAATGTCACATTTATTCGCATCTACATCGAATTTACAACTTCACTAGCATTTTAATTTCCATAGAATCCAACATGCTACGAAAATTACAACATTTCTAGAGAAATCCAACAATTTTCTAAAAACGCTACTCACGAACTTGCAAAACCATAAAATGGTTGGCTTTCGTGAGTTAAATCAACACTTCAAAACTGCTATTTTCTGAATTATCTGGCTGCATAGAAGTAAATACTGTTTGCTAATGGTTCTCAGACCCTTGGGGAATACAATATCTCAACCTTGGGAGTACCAAAAGATGAGGTAGATAGCGAAACAGGACAGGAAAATACTGGCACAAAAGATCCGTGATAATTTGGCAGCATCTAACGTAAAAATTCGGCGAATATAACAAAAACATGACAGATTTGGCACCACATTTTCTTTAAAAATACTCAACAAAATCATCGCAGCTTGACATATAACAATGATCTTAACGATCTGCATCGTCCCTAAAAGTCCAAAATGCAGCGACATCAAGAACAATCAAAGTAGTGCAGGCCTAGCCTAGTTCAGGCCTAGACGGGTTTAGTTACTAAAAATCCAAAAATGTGTCCCGTCCCGTTACAGTAATCATTGATTAGATAATTCACCTTTTGTAATGCTTGAATCAGTTATAGACATTTCCTCCAAAAACATAAAGGAAACCACTGTAAAAATGCGACGAAAATTGTTTTTTTTAGACTATCCTCTGGATGCAAAGATCTCACAAACAGGACTGCCAACCGTTCCGCTTTTGGGAGCATATTACACGTGCTTGCAACCATAAACAGCACTTCAAAATCGATTAATTTAAAAAAAAAAGGTTATGTTGTCCCTTTTTGCAAATGGAACGATGAAAGTGTGTTTACACAACAATACACTCGTATTGTCTTGTTTGGTTTATGTTTTGAAGCTTTGAGTCCGGAAAGGGAAGATCTAGGTTGTGTAGTTTGTATAACAGCGCAACCTTTTTTCCAATGACGAATTCAGTAGTAAAATTGTTACTTTTGAAAAAATAAGGAGGAAATGTTACATTAAAGAGTTACTAAGCTCGTTAATAAAATAATAATAATTCACTCCCTTGTCCAGGATGTCTCCTTTGTAGATAAGAAAACTACGTCATATAATTAAAAAAGTAAATTAAAGTTGAAAAATTAGAGTAAAAATACGTTCCACAATTTTTAATATTTCATTTAAATTTTTAAAATTTTAAGGAAAGTGGGTCTTTGGAACTGTATTAAGTTTTGAATGAGTTATCAGGAACAAGATGTGACTTCCATAGCGATTCTAATTACTGTGGAGTGTAGAGGGTATTCCAGACGATGAGGAATGAAAAGTGTTTTTACAGCTCAAGCCATTGAGAGATCACGACAAACACCTGGAGGAAGTCTCTGAATGTTTGAATATAGACTATTGTGGGGAGGAGTGTTGATGGAACAATAAACGCAGTTCGAGGAATATACTGCGTACGAGATATTTGTGGACAACCAACTGAAGCTAATTACGGTTTCAGTTAAGGCAAAATAAAAAGTGTTTCAAAGCCCTCAAGATGTTTCGAAATCTAATTCACAAAGCGATTTTTCTTTATCATTTTACTACTATAATTATTATTATTATGCCAAAATCTTCGTTTACTTTTCTAGGATTCGAAAATATGATGGCTGCACTTCTCTTTTAATCGCATAATTAAAGGACAAATACTAACAAGGGTACACATGGTCTATGGGGACCGCTAATCTTTACCCTCTAAGTTACATGCGGAAATGTCAAACATGGAGTAAATATACATTTTCCGTTATGATATAAACCAGACGAACGATTTGAAATTAGTCTAAACAAAAAATGTTGTCCCAGGATGACCTTGAACAGTTACACACATGGTTACAACAACATAAACTACATGTTTGCAATTCTTACAAATAGATGAATAAGGTAATACTTTATTTTAAACGGTTGATTTTTTACCCTTATACTCTTTCCCTCCTTGTTTTGATATGTTCTTTTCCCATAGTTTTCAAGACTTTTAATAAGTTATTATGTGACACTTCTAAGTATAATATCACAGACTATTTTCTGTTGTAATTTTTTAGATTATTTTATAACATTCATGGATTATATTTTCCGCCATCGATGTACAGCCGGCTACATTATTGACTGACATTATTGCCGTTGCTGTACAATCATAACAGTTGGCAAAGGCCACCAGATATTTCCTACTGTGCTTTTTGAAGAAAATGAATAGTTACAT
Source organism: Ophioderma brevispina (assembly GCA_023653785.1). Taxonomy (NCBI): domain Eukaryota; kingdom Metazoa; phylum Echinodermata; class Ophiuroidea; order Amphilepidida; family Ophiodermatidae; genus Ophioderma; species Ophioderma brevispina. The sequence continues at coordinate 12,123 of JAMKCH010030137.1, forward strand.
TACATAGCATTACATGTGCATTACATTATATGGCTACATTACAAAATAGTTCTTAGCCTCTGTAATTCACTTTTTTGTAGAGATCCCTCAACAGCCTATTAAGCGAAATATCGGTCTTATAGCGGGGACGATTGTTGGAGTGATCTTCGTTGCAGTTATTGTAATTGTCTTAGTATATCTGGTGCTGAGATCAAGAAGACAGCGAGGTTAGTATCTTGCAAAATGGCTGCTAGACCACCTATAAAGTATCATATTATTACAAAACCCATCGCGCCCCAACACCACAATGGAAATAATGTACAAAGCAATTACTAGACATACTTAGTGCATTTTCGTCACATCCCAAACCGTGCCTTCCAACAACTCGAACCAAAATTGAAAATGTAACAAGCACACCAGATTTTACCAAAAAGTCCGTTAAAGTTGTACTGAGAGGCGCTTCCAACTTTGTTATAAATCTGTCTTTGCTTAAAGAAAAAAATAGCGTTTTACTCGTGTATGACACGCCCCTCAATAGTTATACCAAAAATTTGTAAATGCCCGGAGTTGATGCTTCTTTCTGTAATAGAGCAGGAGCAGAATATCATAGGGGCCTTATTTAAGGAGTTCGTTTACCCCCCACTACAGAAAAGGTTTAACACCTTTGGTAGTTAGTATGGACCCTCTACATCAATGCTAGGTAGGTAGTACTCTCAAATTGTGGTATCACTTTTTCAATAGGGGCCAATTTAAGTTTAAACAGGGGTCAAATTTTTAAAATACCCCCAATCATATTGAAATATATGCCATATTGTCCATCTAATCATAAGGATTCCAAAAATGTACAGTTTGTACCACCTACGACCATTGGTTTTGGAGTTAGAGGGTCAAAATGACAAAAATGGTAAAAAAAGGTCAATCTCAATTTGTACAGGGGTCAACATTAAAAGTTAATCTGATTATATTTTAAATACTTGCAAATTATTGCCTGAGGTAAGAGGACTCCTAAAAAGTATAGTTTTGATTATGTTAAATGTTTACTTACGGAGATAAGGGTCAAAAGAAGGTCAACACTAATTGGATTATGTTGCCCTATGACCTATTTTGTCGCATAACATGGTAACTATGCATTGCAAATGGTACAACTATTCCTTATTTTGATACATTAAGCTAGATGAACAACTTCTTTCATTTTTTACCAAAATTGGAGCAACTTCTGATTTTGACCCCTGTACAAAAATTGACCTTTTTTTACAATCTTAGTCATTTTTACCCTATAACTCCCAAACCAATGGTCAGCAATGGTACAAACTATACATTTTTGGAATCCTTATGACTAGAAGGACAATATGGCATACCGTCATGTGAGTGCAACAAAGTCGTATCTGCATTTTCATGATTTTACAGGAGAAGCATTTTTGTGTTTCATTCTTTTGTGATTTTTCAAATGAAAATAATTCTTACACACGATAAAAATGTATTTTTTTAAGTATCTTATAAATATTTCATTTCCCACTTAAGTCGACTAATTAAGAAGTAATTGGCTAATTAAAATGGCGTAACTACACACATGATTTCCCGTGTCGTGCAACAAAGTCGTATCTATCAGTTACGACTTTGTTGCACGACACGGGGAATTCAATTTTGAGTGCAACAAAGTCGTATCTACACCTAATTAGGCCTAATTAGCCTAATAACTCTGCAATAAATTGAGCCTTATACTTGAAATATATGATAAATTATGCGTATTCATTTACTTTTGTAAATTAATTAAGTACTGGGCGTAATATTGAGTGGAAAAAGGTCGTAAGTACATTTTTTATGTTTTTAAGGTTTTGTACCGAAATTAGCATAAATTAGCAAAAATTTCGTAAAAAATGAAATTGCTCTTTTCACAAAATATTTTAGGATATTTTTTAATTATACACCTTTTTAAAAACCATCGGTTTACAAGAAATAAAATGTCGTATCTACATACTAGTTTTCCTGTGTTGTGCAACAAAGTCGTATCTACCAGTTACAAACTTTGTTTGTACGAAACGGGCAATTCAATTTGGGTGCAACAAGGTTGTATTCTACACCCATAAATTAGGCATATTAGCTTAAAACCCGGCCAATAAATTGAGACTGTCACTGAAATGTATATCAAATTAAGCGTAAGATTTACTTTTTCATTTTAGATAAATAACTCATTTCGTTCAAAAAATGTCCGTTACGACTTTGTTGCACTCACATGACGACACATTTCAACTGATTGGAAGCATTTTAAAAAATTGACCCCTGTGTTTTAAACTAATTGGCCCTATTGAACAAGTGAACCACAATTTGAGAGACTCCCTACCTGGCTTTGACTGTCCCCTGAAATGTATATCAAATAAGCGTAATGATTTACTTTGCACTCTTTATATAAATAACTCAATTTCGTCAAAAATGTCAGTTCAAGATTGTTGCACTCACATGACGACACATTTCAACATTGATTGGAGAATTTTAAAAATTGGACCCCTGTGTAACTTAAATTGGCCCGATTGACACAAGTGATACCACCAATTTGAGAGTACTCCCTACCTGGAGTGATGTAGAGGGTCCATACAACTACCAAAGGTTACAAACCCTTTTCTGTAGTTGAGGGGTAAACGATAATGTTTGACCGGGTCCGTGCTCCTCCTCTATAACTGGTTACGCTTTGTTAGCAGAGGCAGCTTGAAGGAAAGACAGTACTCCATGGAAAGCGCATTCACATGCGTGAGACGACGGATGTGAAAGGAGATATAGTCGGGCAGGATTCATAGTCCGGGCATCCATAGACCCGACAACATTGGAAAAGCGTGAATTTTTAAACTAATGTTGCTGAAGGAGTCAATGATCGATTGCCCTATTGTTCACATTTTTACCGGACTGGGAAGCCGGGGGGGACTATATCTCCTGCCACACCGGCTATTTCGATAGCCTTTTCTGAGACTTTTTTATTGTTGGTTGTGTTTGTGGGACGACATGTAACCCGCCCCCGTTTAGTGTAACTGATACGCCACTGGACTATCATTGTGTGCGTGCGCGTAAAAGCCTTTCGTGTCTTATTTTAGGTCATATAAGCAACGCTATTAAGGCCATTTTGAAGGAGATTATGTGCGATGTTTTCTTCGGGTCACTTCATAAAGTTTTCGGCGATATATTATTTCTAGAGGTATGCTTTATCCAGGAAAAAATCAATATGGCTTTTACGTGGCGTGGAGTAAGGCCAACATTTGTGCATGCCCTCACCTGGAGATCGATTAACTTTCATAGGATTTAATCCATTCTTGATTGAACCAGTACTTAACCTAAGATGTAACTTAAAAACACATGATGAATGGCATGTATGCATATAATAAGAGAGCGTGACTTTGATAGGAATTTCACACAGTCACTTTTTTACCTGAAATACCATTGCCCAATCAATGTTGAAAATGTGTTACTTCAACCAAAATGAGAAAACAAAAACCACAGCATTTATTTTCAATTCTGACTTCAGGTTTAAAAAGCCAAAGGATTAGTTATAATACCTGCTCATTTGGTAATGATTGGAAATCCATAAAGCTCACCACAGTTGTGTTAAAACTGCAGAAATCACGCAACCTGAGTCAATGGCACAATAAAAGAGCCAGCTGTTTTGTGGGTCCCAGGACGTTTCAGGTAAAATGGCGGGTGATTTCGACATCCGATTGTGCCCAAATTTGGATATATCATTCATGACGATAGTATATGAAATACCTTCTGAAGAAATTAATGTCGAGGTCAATTTGTATTTTGCTCAGAGATTTTCACATTTTCCTCAATTTTGCCCCATTTTGGCTCATTTTTTTGCGTATTAGGAACTTTTTTGGAGTCCTTTTTAAATCTTCACCACATGGTACTTGTCTATAGTTTGGTCATCTTTCTACCAAGTTTTATGTAAAAACTCAAACAGGATTCACTACGCCATTTTGGACTTTGTTTAATTTCAAGTTCGGTGCAGGATTGTTACAGTATTTTCCATAGGTAACATTTAAGGAAAAGCATGCAAATGAAAATATTAAAAAAAAAAAAAAAAAAAAAAAAAAAAAATTCTTAGTTTTTTTTTTTTATTAAAAATATTTTTTGTTCTTTTTATCAATATGGAAATCAAACAGACTTTGAATACTTTGAAAATATAGTCTTCATATCTCTATTATATTGCCTCGGCCTTTAAATTAAGCGAAAGTGATGTCGGCTATGGGAATTATACGGATGTAGTGACAAAACACCAAATGTGTCTACAAGTAAAGTCATCTAAGTCGACATTCTACCATATTTAATTGCAAGGTTTGGTCTTTCTGTTATCGATTGTTTTATAACCTACTTTTTGTCCATTATTCCGATTTCTGAACTTACAGATAATGAAGGAAGCAAGTACCAGCAAACTTAGGTAAGTGACATTGCAGTTAGGGAATCAAACTGTGTTTCTTGAGCAAGACCAAACTTTTTAAATGTGCGGTAATCTGGCACGATTTGCTGTGTTATTTGTGACCAGAAGTATTAAAGTTTCAACATATTTAATCCCTACTTGATTTCTTTTAAAAGCCCCAAATCCGTATTGTTAATATCTATTGTGAACTAATTTCACTCACTCACTGACCCCTAAATGACCTTATATTCAAATTGAATAACACCCTTTCCCGTCGCTAAAAACAAGTATTTAAAAAAACATGTGTCGGGTCGCCGGATAATTTTACAGAAATGAGAACAACATTAAAAAGCCATTCAAAGGAGTAGATGGTTTTCTAGTTTTAAGTTGCACTTTTATTACAGAAAACATGTATAACTGATTAAAAGTAGATGTTGATACATGAGCATAAATTGCATTAGAACCAAGCACCATTGTTACAAACTTGATCTCCCGTTGACTTTGTGTGTGACATTGACCTCACATAGTTGTAAGCTTAATTAACATAGGTTACACCTTTATGTCATTTAAAGAAACTAGACAAGGCGCCCAATTGGGTACAAATATGTAAAAACTGCATCCCTAGATTACGAGCTGTAATTTGATGTACGTAAAAACTCTCCTGCATTTCAAATAAAGGAAATACAAAAAAAACACCCAATTGGGCGCAAAAGGAGTTAAA
>JAMKCH010030138.1:0-39646 GCA_023653785.1 Ophioderma brevispina
AATAAAAAGCACTGAAGAACACACTAACTTAGTAGGCCTATCCACAAATGTCAAGCAAAATTTTACGGTGTATATAAGTCTAAAAATAAAAAAAATAATCTTGATAGTATGGCCTTCACCTCAAAACCCTATCTGTAAAGTTTCGCGCCGATATTTCAACCCGTTTTGAAATGAGAGCTAAAAACATTATTTTGTAATCCCCATAGTATGTAAAACTAATATTGGTCGACCAAAATGTGGCACATTTTCGCTCATAACATCCAAACCAAACATCCTTTAGCCCTAATATTTCACAGGGTAAATGAGAAAAATAGTACCTAGCTTCTGATAACCAAAATTTTGACCACTTCGGGTAAAACCTGGGGTCCCAGGGGACGAGGCCATTAGCGATCGGACAATGGACCTTTAATTTTGGTAAAACATAATGCATTAAACGGTAAAATATAAAGTGAATTTGGATGGAAACTATAAAAGCTGTAGTTTATGGGATTTTGTTGGCAGAATTTGGGAAGAATTGCTGCCAGTGTTTTCCTGTAAGATTTACAGTATTTTTCTTGTAAATAACCTTTAATTGAAAATCCAGTACATAATAATGTTGATATAATTCAAAGTTCAAATAGGAGCCTCTCTTATAAATTTAGTCGTAATAGGCCTGGAAAATTTGAACAAAAAAGTATTTTGCTTGATTTTTAAATTACGGCCAAGTATTGTCTTTTTCTGATCCTTTTACTGTGAAGTCCACTGTAATTTTTAGAGCGCAAGCTATTTCGTCAAATACAAGATGCATGTTATAGTAGATTTCAAAATAAGTGAGACCTCATTAAAAGTTTTAGGTCTGTCCATTCACCGTGAGAGGTAAGAGGAAATATTTTAATGGCTACAGGTAGAAAAGTTTATGGTACTCATACAATGTATAGTAATGTAGCTAGTAAATAAATGTTGACATAAATACACTGTTTCACATCTAAGAAAGGTTGGATGTTTCATTTGAAGTATCAGGATGAAAGCACCAGCAAATATTTCATAAATGTTGTTATTTGAATATAACTTACCTTTGACACTACAAAATATTATTCTTTATCACAGTACTGGAGAAATAATGCATTCTTATATCAATGCACACATAACATAACTAAGTTTTTATTCTGCCATAAAAAGTGGGTCAAACTTGAATAAGAGATTAGCACAAAGCGGATTTGACAAGTCCTTTTATCATTAACAGACCATTGTAGTTCTGAATGCATCCGGTTCCAGTAAGCCGATTCTGTAAAGTAGTACCATGGACACAATATGTTTTGTGATGGCAACAAAGGCCTAGTCGCCACATAGCCGGAGATTGAACCCTCACCCCTCTGGATTTATGTATGGAGTCTCACGTAATTTGAAATCTACTATAGTAGTTAAACAAAAATATGCATTTTTAGCTGTGTTCTTTACTATAGCATGTAGATTGTAAGATGTCTTGACTGTCTAAGTGACGATCCGGGCGCTGAGCACGGCAAAAAGGAGCCTTCAGTTTTGAATCGCGCCAGTTGATTTTTATTTTATTATTTTTTATAGACATAGTAGTTAAAGGGTTTTTTTTATTTTGTAATGAAACAACTATACGTTTCATGAGAATAATTTCACAAATACTCCTATTTCACTTGAGAAATGTTAATACAAACATACATGTATTAAGTTACGGTAAATTGTGCAAAAAACTCAGTTTACACCTTTTGCTGGAAATTAATTGATTGTTGAAGCTGTAATTGAGTAAAAAAGATTCAAATCAGCTATGTTAGTAATTCAAAGTTATAACAACAACAAGTCAATTTGTAACACCAGAAAGGTCACAAACAAGCACTAATGTAGTAACTTATTGAAACCCTTTCACGTTTTTTTGGTATGATATTTGTTCATTTCATTTGCATAAGGCCCTAAATAATTCTTACAAGGAAATAATGCATAGAATCAATTTTCTTATATATCCCTGTATAAGCATATTAATTGGTTTTTGTGGGTAATCAACGTATAGGTATTTGGGTTCAAATCAGAGGGGTCTCCAGTTCAATTCTCAGTTAGATGAATAAAAGTTACTTACTTACATGATTATTTACAGCCAAATTAAGATCAATAGTGATATCTAACCCTAGTACACTCAAATCTTTTCGTTTTCCTCTTTTTCTTTGGCTATATTTCATATTTCCCCACAACTTATGATCTATTTGATTTCATCAACTTTTTTTTGTTATAATAAACTAACTTATAACTTGGTAAACATTTTGTGTATATTCGGTCCCATAGGATACTGTGTAATAACAAAAATTCTGGATCCGGATTTTTTTTTTTTTTTTTTTTTTTTTAATTTTTTAGGTTTTTTCTTTTTTTAATTTAAAAACACAATGATTTATATGGACCAGCATTATGTACTGCAAAAACCACACGTTTTTTTTTTGGAAATTGGGGCTCCCTCCTCAGAAATCTCTAGCCGCGCGGCCTTTAAGATCCTCTTTCGTCATTAGCCATGGCATTATTCCCTTGAACTTGTTCCCACCTTTTTTGGAAACTTGAGTTCAATTCTTTTGTATTTTTCCCCCTTTTTCTTTTGAATACTACATGTGTACGTTTGTTTTGTATGCTTACCACATACATCTCCCCATTTTATGTAGACTTGTATGCTTACCCATAACATATTCCCCATTTTATGTTATACGTTTAAGGTAACGGATAGAAATTTCAGCACAGTATCCTATGGCATCGTGGGAATTGCTCTAACACAAAAAAAACCACCGTCAAGATCGGGTCAGCTCGCCAGCCGGATTTGGAGCGTGGGTTTTTCCAGGGATATTGAGTGATCAATGATAAACAGAAATTGCTGAAAATCCACGAAAAGGAACCTTTAATTTATCGGGTTCGGTCCCATAAAAGTGTATACTTTTCTCCTTTTTTGGTTGTTTTTTTAGTGTGGCCCCCTCCGGGCTCCCCATGATAAAGAATTTACTATAATATATAATTTCTTCTGTTTATAATGTTTGTTGTCATTTATTGAATTAATTAATTTTTCTTTTGGTTTATTTTGTTGTATTTTTTTTATATATGTCCGTAGACGTGTAGTGATAAGAACCTGAGCATGTTATGTTTAGTGATATTGGTAAATTGTTAGCAGAAGTCATGGCACAATTTAAATTTACTAAGTCAAAACAATTAATCTCTATAGTCCTTGTTTAAGGTCTTTCTTTTAACAGAAAGGCCTGCTATCCCTCAATATAGATTTGGTATGACTTGACTTTGCAAATATGGGAAAGAATCCATCACACATACAAATTTGTTCAATAACTGAAGAGTTTAGGTGATGACCGTAAGACAAGAATGATGGTTTTCAATATCCTAAGAGAAACGTTTACTCTTAATGTTTTACAAGATGTACATTCAGTTAAGAATCTGAACCTACTATAGAAAATGGAAGCATCCCCCGCCCGTTACTTAGTCACAAAAATCACACAAATTCTCATCAAGGGGACGCCATTCTATTTAATAAAATATAGAGTTTTATTTAGATTTCAAATGAAAAATCGGACCCAAACGGTAATTGGGTTGCCCTTGACCCTTAAGATTTATGATATCAATGACACTGATTTCAATTTATATGGCCCAAATGAAGAGTCACCCTGATTTTTTCTAGAAAAATTTAGAATAAGATTGAGATTTCACAATAACCCTCACGTTATTCTGTGGTGATTACAATTTAACTTTGAACAGAATGCAAAGTATAATACATTCCCGTAAATAATCCAAACGCCAAACAAGCTTTTTCTGTCCTATGAAAGAAGAGGTTAGATTTGGTCGACCCTGGCGCATCAACACCCAATGAACCAAAGATAAATGGAGAAGAACTAACCTTTAAACAAGCACGGTTTAGATTATTTTCTGATATCCCAAAAACTCCTTAGTATTATTGTCGATACTACTGACATAATACCTGGTTATCGGACGACCATTCTGCCATTAAACCCTCTCCCCTCTCTCTTAATTTAAAAAAAAACCAAAAACCAAACCCCCTGTTACAGATGCAAAGCTATGGAAAATGAACACCCACCGTGTCTGACGCAACATATGTTAATTTGGGAAGGCGAGCTAAAGAGCTCAGAAATCGGTAGTTGGGCATGTTTTTCCGGTTCTTGGGTTGGTTGATGGGGCAGGACAGTAGCTTGTGACCATTCGGTGGTTAGGTCTTTGGGGGGTGTTGTTGGTAGTTGTTGTCTCGAGTTTTATGTCGTTTTTTGTGGTACAGACCGGTAATGTCAAAACATGGTACATTGTGGTGTGGTGGTTTGTTGGTGTGTGTTGTCTTTGGTGATGGGCGTGATAGATTTGACCGAGGAGCAGAGCATGTCGTCATTAGGAGCCTCCAAGCTCGAGGACTTAAGATGACGCTGCGGTACCACATCGCTGGGTGTGGGAGTGTCTTACGTACGGGGGGCGGGTGGGGGGGCTTGAGCTTGGTTTGGGTCTGGGGGTGGGCTTGTTGAGGGTTATGGATGTTTGTATTGTTGTTTGTGTTTGTTGGGGGGTTGTGGGTAAGTTTATGAGATGATAGTGATGTTTCCTGGCTGTGTGACTTGCTGTGGGTGGCGGGCGGACTGGTGTGGTTGGGTACTCGTGGTGTTTGTGTGGTGTCTGCGAGATACGGGGCAGCAAAGTGGAATCATAAAGCGCGTAATGGGTTTATATCGGGAATGGAACTCTTATCTTTTTCAGGTGGTTGGGTTGGTGGTGGGGGGAGTCAGTAGATGATGGGCTTGTCATACATGCGTGGTTGTTGATGTAAGCCGATTAGGAAGCAGGGGAGAATACCAACCTATAGGGGGTTGTCGTGTGAGAACCCGGATAAAGATAAGACCGGTGGGTTTTTGGGGGGGGCTCGTTGTTGTTGTGTTTAGTGTGGCTTGGTGGGTGTCTAGCTGTGTGTGAAAAGTGTTTGTTGCGGTGGGTGGTGGGTGGGGACGTGATCTGGTTGTTTGACAGTCTCTTGGGGATGTGTGGTTGTGGAGCGTGGGGGGCAAATCAGAGGGTGAGAGATGGGAAAGAACAGAGGGGAGGATACGAACATGAGAACATGAAAGACAAAATGGGGATAGAATCGAGGTGGGGGTGGGTCTGTGAAAAGGTTCATAGGCAGAGGTAGGGGCATCGTTATTGGAGGGAGAGGCGGGAGGGTGGGGCGACAGATTGGCCGATGAGCGGGGGGCGGGGGTTAGGCGGTGGGGGGTGTGGATTCAGGGTGGGGGGTTTAGTTAACAGGGGCTAAGAAAAAGGGTCAAAGAGTAGACGCTAAGCGCCAGGGCCTCGACGTGGGTGGGAGTGGGCGGGCGGTGGAGAAGGGGGGATGGTGAGAAGGGGGTGTGTGCGTCGGTTGGTCCGGCGTCGGTTGCGACGGGCGTTGGGGGGGGGAGGTCAGCGCGGGGGAGAGAGGTGGGGGGTAGGGAGAGAGACAGGCCAGATTGCGAGGGGGGTGCAGCAGGCACGTGGAAGAGGTACGTCTGGAGGACGCAAAAGAAAAGTGCCGGTACAATTTGTCAGGGAACACTGGGAAACCGCTGATGCGGGGGGCGAAAAAGGGTACCTTAGGAAATGCTGCTTGGGCACGGACAGAACAGAAAGCTAAAGGGAAAGTGCCGGGGCGCGGAGTTGTGAAACTGACAAATAGCGGTAGGACGAAGGCAGCAAAAGGGGGGAAGCTGTGGGGCGGGAATTAGGAAGATCGGGCAGGAGTAAGATAGGAGACTGCCCAAGATCGAACTGGAATATGCCGGGGGTTAGGGCGCTAGACTGGGTTGTGACACTGGCGTTCAGGTGCGGCCCCAATAAAGTGTGTGTAGTGTGTAATGCGGTTGGGTGGTTGGGTGTTGTCAAGGGGTGTTTGGGAGAACTCTGACCAAAAGGGAGAAAAGGTGGAATAGTGGCACAAAGGGCAAGCGGGCGGGGGTACAGTACAAGAAAACGTTGGGCACGGGTGGTTCCACCTGGAGATGGGTGCAGTGAAACGGCGGGCGGGGTGGTGTGGGGGGTGGGGCCTGTCAAGGTGGGAGGTCCCGGGCTACGAAGCCATGATGAGAGGTGCTGGGGGTTGGGACGAGTGGTGGCCCGAAGAGGAGCCGTGGCGGATGGGGAATCTGGAGGTGATAGGGAGGCGGGGTGGAGAATGAGAGAGTGTCGAAGAGTGCGCTGAAGAGCTAGGCGTCAGTAGTCGACGCGGGCGGGTAGCGGGTGGGTGGATGCGTTCGCGCGGAGTCGAGAGGAGGGGCAGAGTTGCGCTTAGAAACACTGCCACTGGCAATAGAGTGATAGCTTGGGGACGAGAGAGCGGGGTTAGAAAAGAACGAAAGTGGCGGAAACAAAAGGATCGGATAGAGGGATAGGGTGACAAAATGTGACCCGGCGGCTAGCTGATAAAAGCGCTGAAAAAAAGTGGATGGGAGAGAGAAGATGGCAAATTAACTATCTTAGAAAAAGTGCCGGGGCGGGGAGTGGGTGGACGGGGTCCGGACAAAGGGGAAATGGGGTGGGGGTGGGTGTCCAAAAACCAGGGGGGTGAGAGGGGATGTGGAAGAGGGTTAACAACTAAGTTTTCAAGCCGAGAGGACTGCAAAGAGAACGGAGGGCGGCGTATCGGAAGGGGAGGTGAGTCGCAACGGTGTGTGATAGCAGAAGCGTGGCCGAAGGGGGGGAAGGAGGAAGCCTGCGAGGGGACGGAGGGGCCGCTCGCCGGCCCGGGCGCGGTCAAGGAGGTGTGCGGCAAGAAATGGGACAAACGGAGGTGGGTGGTGTCTGGAGAGGTGTGTCAGAGAGGAGTGACAAGGAATGGAAAGAACAGTGGAGGTCTCCTGAGAAAAAGGAGCGAGGCCGTGGAGGGGGGGATCGGGTAGGAAAGGAATGTGCGGGTGCGGTGGCCCTGCACGGAGAAGCGTAAACGGAAGAGGGGGGCTCGGGTAAAAAGGTGTGGCGGTAGAGAACTGGATGGGGCTGATGGAGGGCCTGGGGTGGGGCGGCAATGTGGAGGTGGGGAACACGTGCAACGGTAGAGAAAAGGGGGCGTGTCAGGACAGGGGGTGCCGGGGGTGGGAAAGTGGGGACAGGCGAAGAACAAAAAATGGAGTGGTGGGAAAGCAGGTATGTGGGGGGGGGGTTGGAAGAGGGGGGGGGTGTTGGTTGTGAGGAGGTAGAGAAGGGGTGGAGCAGAGGAGGGCGGGCAGAGGAGGGGTCGGGTGACGTGATATGGGTGGTGGGGCAGCCCCGGCAACAAACAGGTGGGGGAGATACAGAGCGGTGGCGGGTGGGTCAATAGGGGAGACAAGACGTGATGGGAGGTGGAGGGGGTGGGCAAGAGTGATGGGGAGAGGCGATGGGAGAGGAAAAGAGGGGATGGGAGGATGTCTACAGCAGTGGGGAAGGCCTAGGGGAGGGTCCAGTGCGCGTGGTTTAGGGACAAAGGGGAATCGGCAGGGATGTGGGCGATCAGGGGGGTGGGGGTAACAGCCAGGTGGGGCGGGGGTGTCGTGCGGAAGGGGGGGGGGGAAGCATCGGGGGTGTTGGCATGCGCGGAGAAGAGATCTGTGACGAGAAGTGTGTGGCGGAACAAGGTCACGGCAATCTCCTCGTGGCGGGCCCGCGGCCAGGGTCGGGTGGGTGTTGGGAGGGAGTGTAGGTCTAGAAAAAAATGGAGAAACGTGGTGTTAAGTCGAGGAATTGGGACAAGGGCACTAAGTTGTCTGGGAAGATAACGCAACGGTGCCAGGGGGAGGAAAAGTGCAAAAAGGGGGAACATGGTAGTTAATATAACACAGGTTCGGATGACATGGGGGTGGGGGGTCCAAAAAAAGGACCGAGCGGGAGGTGTGAGGTAGTGGAAGGAGAGGACCGCAGAAACCTGGTCGGTGGGTGGTGCCAGAGGACAAATAAAGATGTAACGGCGGTCGGCGTATTGGCTGAGGCAATTCATTGTTCCGGAAAAGCTCAGAATAGGAGAAATGAACATTTGGCGCGGGGGGGTAACGCTCGTAGTCGGGAAACCCGTCGGCAGCCTGTGGTTAATGCCCCCACGGACGGAAAATTATGATGACCTTTTAGAGGTGTAGGGTAATGAGAAAAGAGGGGTGGTGAAGTTTAGGGAAAAGGGTGCAGGGCCAATGGAACCGCGGAATACTGTGTGGGGGTGGTTTTTGCGGGGGGGGCTGGGGGGGGGGGCAGTTACAAAGAAGCGAGGCAAGCGAGAGTATGGCGCGCAGAGGGGCCTTAGAGGTGGGGTGGGCAATGGAGAGGATGGTTACCGATGAGATAAGGGCGCTGGCGTGGAGGGCTTCTGAGCGGGTGCCGGTGTCTCCGTTGGCGGCAGATATGCGAAGATAGGGGAGAAAGGAGGGGTGAACCAGATAGTTGCGTCGGGCATAAACGGATGAATAGATGCGGGGAGGCTAGTGAAGGAGATGTGGGGGGTTCTGGGTTTTTAAGGATGAGTATGTAAAGTAGCCGGGGGGTGTTATAGTACAGGTCTGTAAGAGGTGACGTAACTGTAGCGGATGGGCGGCTGGGGTCCGGTGGTGGTGGTGCGGGTGTGTTTGGAGCGTGTAGGAGTACGTTGGTACTGGTGGGGTTCCATGTCATGAGTGGGGGTTGTGTTTGGGGTAGTATGCCGGTGTTTGTCCAAGAATTAAAAAAAAATCATAAGCACCGCTCAGACAAAATCGTCGAACACAAGAACCAAACCAATGTGACGACACTGTTCATCGAACGTACCATTAACAACAAACACCAACAATAGACACCCAAACACATACTAACGGAGTTATTTACGACTGATGCACCCACATCCAAAATTTAACAACAGCTGCGTGCAGCGGCGCGACGAAATAAACACCGGGATGGCTATATTGCGGGGACTTTAAATCAATCTCTTAATGATTTCCACTCACCATCCCCACATAATGACTTTTATTAACCACTCACTTGCAAAGTCTTATAGCCAAAAGTAAACGCCTACAAGAATTTAGCTAAACAAGCCAAGCCTGGATAACATGATTACCAACTCCACTGACAACAGACTCCACACCATGGATATTTGTCAATGACCTACAGAACACTCCTTCCCAAGTATCTTTCTCATTACACTCTTAAGCATTTAACATGGCCACAAAAACACCAATCACTAAACGTGACTAAAGATACAATCTGCGCACATTTAAACGTAGACTCAAACACTGAATCATGGAAACATATACTCACAGAAATGACCCCTAAACAAACAAGCGTACAGCAACTTCATTACCACTTATAACCAACATTACAACGAATCATTTTCCTTACAAATAAGACCTTAAAAAATCGTAAACCATAAACAGCCCTGGAGGACACCATTTCCAAAAAACCAACCAAGCACGGCCTCTACAAACCATATCGAAGGAAAAACACCCAGCAACAAACATACAACAATACAAAACAAATTAACTCACATTAATCGTAGTGCCCATAAAAACACAACACAGAAAAAATTCGAAACTTCAAAATGAGCTTCCAACCTTGACATTCCTCCACAGCATCTAGGCAGGAAGGTAGCCACTAAACAATCCTGACCTCTTCCTCATTAAGAAAAGCGATAACTGACCCCTCTTGACAGCTAACAGCATTCCGATCTTTCACTAACCTGGGCAAAATCTTGGCTAACAAAATTCCCCATCCCATTCCACCTTCAAATAACTCTTTAACAACACCGTCCAAAAACATATTCACCTCAATGTTCCTGAATCCATTTACTGTTATGAAATGCACAAGCTCCGCCACCTGCTAACATGGTAAAAGTTGCGGTAAACGATAAGATAGATCCGGGGATTGCTCACAAATCATATGATACCATCATTTTTCGCCTCTGATGCACATATTTAACCAATCACTTTCTCCCATGAACTTCCTTCAATCCCCTCAAAACAGCCAAAGTCATTCCTATAACAAGCAAAGATGCACATAACATTGCAATTAACAGGCACTTTCTGTCTTTTCCATCTTTTCAAAACGACTTGAAAAAATCATGTACACACGTCTGTCTACATTCTTAAATAACACAACATCTGTCGATGAACAATATCGGTTTGAGGTCCAAACGCTCAACTTACCTGGCACTACTCCTTGAATAACAACCAACCTCAACCTGGGTGCACTTAAAAAATAAACTCCACACCATGGTGGTATTCCTGGATCTCCTCCAAGGGCTTGCGATACCTTGACCATAACCTTCTTCTTCACAAGTCTTTATCATTACGTGTCCTTGGCGTAGCCTTGCGGGTTTCCGGAGTACCTTACTCCGCTCATAATCAGTCCTAACGTCACTCCCCGAATCATCCATCCAACTTCACAGTTGTGGCGTCCCACAAGGCTCAATCCTTGACCCCTACTTTTCATTTCATCATTTTTAACATGAATGACATCAGCAACACCTCTAACACACTAAAACTAATCCCCGTTGCAGATGACCCAAACCTTTTTCTCTCAACCCCTAGCATCCATAACTTTTTAACAACATGAATCATACCTCTCAAAACAAAAATCACTACTGGTTTCGCGGGCCTAACAAAACTTTCCTCCAATGTTTTAAAACTAACTCCCTGCTTCCTCTACACATAACACAAATCACAACCATTTTTTGCAGTGCAGTTAGAAAATTATTTTCACATGCTCGCCATCTCATTAAAATACATGGTTATTGGTACTTAAAAGATTACTCATTAAAATTACTCAATAAAATTGAATGCAAAGCAAACAACCCTATTCACTTCCTTTATTTGAGTAGGATAGAGGAAATTAAAATTTTTCCTTTCAATTCCAATAAACGAAGGATGTTTAATATCGAAATTTCATCTGCATTTTCAATAATCCAACTTTGATCATCAGCCATTTTGGCAATTTTGATTGAAATTAACGTCAGAAGTCTTTGAAATACAAGTTAAACCATTGAGCACCGCGGTAGAAATGCCGGCAAACTGCCATCCTTATATTCTCAAAAATGGTTTGTTTTTTTACTCATAGAAAGTTTTCAACTATGGCTGTACCCTAGGCTGTGACTCCAAAGGTGAAACATTTTGATCACAAAAAATAAAATAAGTCCAGGAAGTCAATTTCATTTCTAATAGTACCAATAGACACTCCGACACGTTTTTTTTTATTATAACATTTTTAGAAAACATCATTTGACACTAATAATTGCCATATAACTCTTCCTAGAGTTTTCGTTGAGTGAGAATGAAAAGAATTTTCGCGTCCGAACTGGGCGCCCTCGGAAAATTATACAAAATAAATGACTTGATGTCAGATACAGCTTTCCTTCTGATCTTTGTTCGCTTTTACGGTTTACTCTGCAAAAAGTATCAAAAATAACACCTTCAAGCTAAACGATAATCATAACTCTTCTCTCCACTAAGAACTTTATGGAATTTGAATGGTCCAAATAATGTCCAAAACCCAGGGTTTCAAACTTTAGACCTATCCACACTTTGGATGTCCTTGTGTCTTACATCAAGGTTAGGGAGGAAGCCGAGGCTGCATTTGGAAAACGCAAAATAACTACTTTAAATTTTATGTCCAATTTAACCAGGCGTATAAAACGACTACAACTGTAGGCTTTAGTCAACATTATCGTACATTATTATGGATTTTTCACTTACTATTAAGTCCTACGGTTTACATGAAAAATACTATACTTTTACAAGAAGATCTGGCAGCAATTCTGCTAACTAACACCCCCGTCAAATCAGCTTTTATCAGTTTCCATTTAAATTAATATAGTTAAGCCTTGATGTAATATATTTTACATTAATTATTAATTTGATTACATCAATTCTAATTACAAATTAAAAAATAGAACCTCTCAGTCCTCTTTTCCAGGCTCACTATTGGCCATATTTTGCCTAGAGATGATGACGGCTATAAAATCATACAAAATCATCGTCATTTATAGCTCCCTAAGCAGGCAATAAGTATGTTTAACATGTTCAATACCACAATCAGAGGCAATCGATCGACTCTGTTTGAGTACGCCAAACAGGCGAATGCCGCATTCATCTCTTTGACTACTAACCGGGAGGTTTTTTTAGTTTTTGCAAACAGACTCATCATTTTTCATTAAATTTGGACAAGGAGAACAATGATACTTGATGGAAGCGTGCCTCAAATGAAGAAAGTTTCAATGTCCACTATTAACATAGAAATTATTATCCTTAAAATGTTTCAATTTTTAGATATGCAAGTTCCTTCTCTTAACTTCAATCGCCGATATCGCGAAATGTGAACTTTTGGTCGATGTGGTCCTATTTGTAAGATTCGTGACGATATTAACATCACTTTGTATGTAGAATTCGCCATTTAGGTGAGTGTAAGTGTGTAGGACGTGTGTGTGTATGTGGTGTGTAGTGTGTTGAGTGTGTGTGTGTGGGGGGGTCGGGTATAGGTGTGGTGTGTGTGTGGCGTGTGTGTGTACAATCAAAGATACCGCTAATTATGAAATGTACAATCTCTATTTAAACATACTTTTGTTGTTTCTAATCGATTCTATATTTAATTGTACAATGCAAAATTAGATAAACAGAAAGAAAAATTACAACTTGACTCCTTGAAAGATCTTCATACAAAATAATATACCAAGATTATGCATGTATCAGTTCTCCCTTTTTCTTTGATACCAAATTCGGGCATATTTTGTGGTTTTAAATTGAATGTCACGAGGCCCCATGGTTACCAAGAGAGCTTTGACTGGTCCCAGGTAAACTTCGTAGGACAATGCTTAATCTAGTGGGTAAATTTCCTTGTCAAAGTAAGATTTATTAAATTAGAATTTAAGCCCAAAGTAAGCCAATAGGAACGTACCTTCTGTAGTTGAAGGACCTCCTTTATTGATTGACAATAAAAAGAGAGAAAACATACAAAGGCAATTTAGAGGTCGATACTTTGATAGAGAGACATATTATAAACAAATATTGTGTTTCATGATCTCTATAAGCTATATCAAACTTCCAGAAAATGAATAAATATATATCGTCGGCTGAATGCAAGACAAACGTAAGTGAAGTTTTGTCGAAATTGAGTTTTTGGTGTGAATTTTGAAAGAGGAGGTATTCGCGCATAATTTAAACTAGGTGTGAAGATATGTAAGTGATTAAAACAGTTTTAATTAGAAAAAGAAGATACGGGATGTGCCAAATCGCTCTTTCCGCTTAAGCAAGACCAACGTTAAGTGGCACTTCGTGGTCCTTGTGCATGAGCAATTCTGGCTCCTTTCAGTGCAAGACCAACGTAAGTGGCACTTACGTTGGTCTTGCATTAAACATAGTTGCCCCCTTTTCAGTGCAAGACAACGTAAGTGGCACTTACGTTGGTCTTGCATTAAACATTTTTTCAGTGCAGACCAACGTAAGTGGCACTTACGTTGGTCTTGCATTAAACATTTTTTCAGTGCAAGACCAACGTAAGTGCCACTTACGTTGGTCTTGCATTAATAATTTGTGCAAATTCAGTGCAAGACCAACGTAAGTGCCACTTACGTTGGTCTTGCCTTAAACATTTTTTCGTGCAAGACCAACGTAAGTAAGTGGCACTTACGTTGGTCTTGCACTAACTAGAAAATACTGATTTCACTTACTTCTCTTCTTTGTAAATAAATATTTAATTATGTTTGTCAAGTAGGAATGTTTCATTATATATACAATCTACATTTCCTATGGTAATACATGCTGATAATTATGTGAACACACCACCAATAGAGGTATCCAATAGAAACACAAAAATGTTTTCCTGCCAAAATAGTCAAACTGCACTGACGTTGGTTTGCATTCAGCGAACCGATATAAAGTAACCAATATTATAATCCCATCAATAATATTACAATGATAAAGTTACTGTGTTTTTAGTAAACGTGGTTACATTATTTCCACTACAATGCACACCATTTACGTGTTGCTTTGGCACACAGCGCCGCCCATTGTTAAATTACGGTCAGAAAGTAATTTGAGCCACGCGACCCTGGCAAATCTTCACTGCACTAGGGAGTTCACAAGTTTTCGACGGTAACATGCCACAGTGGCGGTAGACGTTTCATATAGAAGTCTCATTGATGCAAATGAGGTATTGCTATTCATTCCGTCAAGCGCTACTGCACAACGCCACACGCCATGCTTACAAAAACTAGTGAGCTATTGGTCTTTTTGCAGGAGGAACCCATTTCTAAATCAGATTCGACCACCTGATTCGTCGTTTTGCGATATCCAAGGTGGTACCGCGAAACCGTTTGTTTTCATTCCGTGTTCAAGCCAATCGCAGAGCCTTTAACAGTGTCTGGCTGCTAGGGAGTTCCATGACGTAGCGCATGTTTTTTTCTAAAGAATAGCGGACAAATAGCGATGCGGAAACGGAATTGGTGGCGCTGTGTCCCAGCAGTACAGATTCTATGGGAGCGTAAATGGTGTGAATGTAATTAACATATATTGGGTATGGGATTAGCATCTATTTGCTAATCCGAAACATCGAAAAAATCATCACAATTCATATGTTTATTTTTTTTTGTTACTGGCATGGATATGCGAACGTAACCTGCAAGTGGTTGGCTTGAAATCCGTGTATTACAGATAAGGCAGTACTTTTTATCTGATTCTGTAATTTCTATACGTGCGTATCAAAATTCCGACATGAGATCAAAAAACCTTTCCCGGTGAATATCACAGATTTTCAGCATGATATTGTGCACCATGATCAATACAGTTTGATCTCAAACACAAATATTATTTATCTTTTTTATTCTGTACTGGTGTAAACCACAATCTGCAGTTTAGTGCATATATTGAGACGCCGTCGCCGTATGTCTATTTGCGGGAGACGGTATGACAAATTTCCTCAAATACTTAATTCGTGATTATGTTAAAAACGCATTTCCACATTTGTTTCGATTCTCTCGCATTATTGCTGCTAATCCCTTTAATCGTAAAGGTTGAACATTTTCAGGAAAATGAATAAAATGCCATGACTTTCCTGAATATCAGTGACCAAGGCACATGGTACATTGACTCAAGCAAATAATGGCGTTATTGATAAGTAAATCCACTGGGTATGCAGCGGACAAAACACTTCAGATTCTTTTTATTGGGAACTGTAGAGCCCTTGTCACTGTCCATGAAGTTGAAAAGATTTTAGTTCTTAACACCGCCCAATTAGATTGAGCTGTCCTCGTTCGAGATTAACATAAACTTTGAGGTTCTACTGTAAGTTCAATAATTCTTTGCTCCTAATCGATTCTATGTTTAATTGACAATGAAAATGAGAGAAATAAGAAAGAAAAATTAGAACTTGACTGTTTGAAAGATCTTCATAACATAAATAATATATCAAGACACAATATACACGTATCAGTTTCTTTGACAACCGAATTCGGTTAGGGTTTTAGGGCTTTAAAATGAGTGTCAACGAGGGCCCTGCGGTTACCAAGAGAGCTTCGACCGATCTCAGGTAAACTTTGTAGGACAATGCTTAATCTAGTGGGTAAAGTTACTTTTCAGAGTAATAACGAAATATTAGAACTTAAGGAAAAAGTAAGCCAATAGGAACGTACCTTCTTTGCTTAAAGAAGCTCCTTTATTGATTGACAATAAAAAGAGAGAAAACATACAAACGCAATTTAGAAGTCGACACTTTTATAGAGAGACATATTATAAACAAATATTGTGTTTCATGAAATCTATAAGCTATATCAAACTTATACCAAAGTAAGCCAATAGGAACGTACCTTCTATGCTTAAAGAACCTCCTTTATTGATTGACAATAAAAAAAGAGAAATTATACAAAGGCAATTTAGAAGTTGAAGTTTCATGATGGTTATTCGTTCTTTTACAAAATTGATTTCAATGTAACATCCCCTAAATGAAACTATTTGGACATGATCGTTTTGTCCTGTTTGTCTTGTCTTTTTATGTGACATCTTGTGATATTTATATTTTGTATAAATTGTAGAACTTAAGAGGCCACTGCATCTTTACGCCCTGCGTTTAGCAGTGACCTCAATCTTCACACTCACAGCTTCACTTTATTTACTATTATGCAATGCTTGTTAAATATTTGATGTTTGTACATTACTTTTTCATATTGAATTTTACTCTGTATTGTATGCTTCTTGTCGTGTACTGCTGTGATGTTGAAGTTCAAATAAAATTGATTGATTGATTGATTGATTGACTATATTTAACATTGCCTTTAAATTCATTGAGCATTTTATACCACTGTATGTGTGGCGTGTGTATGGTGCATGTGTGCGGGTGTATTAGTCCAGGCTACAGATTCATTGATAACTAATATCAACCTTGATTTATTAGATATATAATGTTTTCCAACGGTTTCTAGACCAGTTTTTTATGCAGGTTCTGAATCCGATGGATGTCAGACGAGCAACCTTGAGTATTTTTGTAGAAACGCAAAAAAAAAAAAATGGCCACCAAAACACAAAATATCCTTCTCTTGTTCACTCAAAAGTTGTAATTGTTTAGCCTGTCTCATTAAAACATTCATTGTGACCAATTAACGTATGATTTTGTAACCACGCAATCAATTAGTTCAATATGGCCGCCAATACAATAAAGTGTCTAATCTACTTTTCTGATCTACTTTTGACTGCAGGTTGGTAATTTGGTATCTATCCTGGTGTTTTGGCAATCAAGGCATTAATTAAATTAATTAATTAAAATAATTTTAAAACATGTGATTATAAATTCCATCATTATAGGATCCAAGATGGCTTCAGATACTCTAAGATTGCTATAATTGATAATCTAGATGTGCAATGTTGTGTATATCCGTATACGTCAATCAGATCAATGTACACATCATTAGGTAATCAGAGGAATCGATACGGTGTAAGGTGCCAACCAAGATGGGTGTCCAATATGGCTGGAAATGGCACTTACTAAGCGGCGAAAAGTCCGATCACTAATAGTCTAGAGATATGTGTTTCTTTGTTTTTGGTATGTTTTGGGCGTCCATTGGCATCCATATGGGAATATTTGATGAATAACGACACGATGACACTTAAAATAGCCTTACTGGGATTTGGGATTTGATATTCCAACTAAAAACCACAAAATACATATCTTTAGCCTATAGTTTGAATGAATTACTGACCTTTACTGATTGACATTTGCAGCCATATTGAAAGAATATCTAGGTTGCCATTTTGCAGATATCAATCACTTTGATTATGTTATGATATTTAAATTGTTCTGAATCAGTTATAGTGATATACACAAACATGGCAGATCTTGGCTATATATAGTAATGAATTTTGTCATTTTGCAGCCATCTTGAATGGTTTATTGATTTTATTGATTATCAAATTGTTAAAAGCTATTCATAATTGTTTCAATTAATATATTGATTGCTAAAGTATTGGTATATATACCAAGTTACCATTCTATGGTCAAAAGTAGATAAATATCAGGTGCTTTGTTGTTTTGGCGGCCATATTGAATATCTTAATTATGTGGTTAACAAAACATATTTTAATTGGTCAAAATGGGTGTTTTGACTGGACAGGCAAAAATTCCAACTTTTGAGTAATTAACATATGAGTTTTTATTGTTTTGGTGGCCATTTTGAATTTTTGCGTTTCTTTGAAAATGCTCAAGGTTTATCGTCTGGCATCCATCGAATTCAGATTCAGCAGGAAAAAACTGGTCTAAAAATCGTTGCCAGTTAAAACGACATTACGGTCATTTTAACAATATACAAGTTAAATTTTAACATACCTTCGTTGGTCCTAATTGATTCTATTGACATTGAAAAATGAGAGAAACGAGAAAGAAAAATTAGAACTTGACGTCTTGAAAGCTAGATCTTCATAACATAAAGAATATACCAAGACATAATATACAAGTATCAGTTTCTTTGATAACCAAATTCGGGCATGATTTGTAGGATTTAAAATGAATGTCAACGGGGGAACTACTATTACCAAGAGAGCTTTGACCGATCCCAGGTATATATCGTAGGGCAGTGCTTAATCTGGTGGGTAAATTTACTTTTCAAAGTAATAACCAAATATTAGAATATAAGCCCAGAGTAAGCCATTAGAAACGTATCTTCTTTTGTTAAGTGACCTTCTTTATTGATTGACAATAAAAAGAGCGAAAACATACAAAGGCAATTCATAGAAGTCGACACTTTGATAGACCACTACATTATTAACAAATATTTTGTTTCATGAAATCTATAAGGTATATCAAACTTCCAGAAAACGAATAAATAAATATATAAACAAATTAAACAGATTATAATCCTATCAAAAAATATTACAATGATAAAGTTACTGTGTTTTCGGTAAATGTGGTAACAAGATGGTTATTGCTCTTTTACAAAACTGATTTCAATGTAACATAACATCCCCTAAATTAAACTATATAAACATTACCATTAAACTCATTGGGCATTTTATACCACTGCGTGGATGTGTGTGTGTGTGCTGTGTGTGTGTGGGGGGGTGTGGGGGTGCGTGTGTGTGTGTGTGTGTGTGGTGCGGGTGTGTGTACAATAACAAGATACCCTAATTATGAAAGGTACAACTCTATTTAAACATACCTGTTGTGGTTCTAATCGATTCTATATTTAATTGACAATGCAAAATTAGAGAAACAAGAAAGAAAAATTACAACTTGACTCCTTGAAAGATCTTCATAACATAAATAATATACCAAGACATAATATACATATATCAGTTATCAGTTTCTTTGATAACCAAATTCGGGCATTATTTGTAGGATTTTAAAATGAATGTCAACAAGGGCCCCATGGTTACCAAGAGAGCTTTGACTGGTCCCGGGTAAACTTCGTAGGACAGTGCTTAATCTTGTGGGTAAATTTACTTTTCAAAGTAATAGTCATTAAATTAGAATTTCATCCCAAAGTAAGCCAATAGGAACGTACCTTCTGTAGTTGAAGGACCGCCTTTATTGATTGACAATAAAAAGAGAGAAACATACAAAGGCAATTTAGAGGTCGATACTTTGATAGAGAGACATATTATAAACAAATGTTGTGTTTCATGAAATCTATAAGCTATATCAAGCTTCCAGAAAATGAATAAATATATATAAAATTAAAATGATTATAACCCCATCAATAATATTACAATGATAAAGTGACCGTGTTTTTAGTAAATGTAGTTACATTATTTCCACTACAATGTAATTAACATATATTGGGTATGGGATTAGCAGCTATTTGCTAATCCGAAACATCGAAAAAATCATCAAAATTCATATTTTTATTTTGTTACTGGCATGGATATGCGAACGTAACCTGCAAGTGGTTGGCTGAAATCCGTGTATTACAGATAAGGCAGTACTTTTTATCTGATTCTGTGTAATTTCTATACGTGCGTATCAAAATTCCGACATGAGATCAAAAAAACCTTCCCGGTGAAAATAATTACATTACAGATTTTCCACATGATATTGTGCACCATGATCAATAAAGTTTTGACTTCAAACACAAATATTATTGATCTTTTTTATTCTGTACTGGTGTAAACCACAAGCTGCTGTTTAGTACATATATTGAGACGAGCCTCGCCTGTATTGCCTATTTGCGGAGACGGTATGACACATTTCCCAAATACTTATTTTCACTACTTTTATCGGGACTTTTTGGAGGTTTGTTTCTACATTAAAGCAGTTGTACACGCTTATTCCATGATCTATATGTTAAAATGCATTTCCACATTTGTTTCGATTCTCTCGCATTATTGCTGCTAATCCCTTTAATCGTAAAGGTTCCATATTTTCAGGAAATTAATAAATGCCATGACTTTCCTGAATATCAGTGACCAAGGCACATACATTATGGTACAATCGACTCAAGCATAATGGTTGTTATTGGGATAAGCACTCCACCGTGTATGCAGCGACAAAACACTGTCAGATTCTTTTTTCATTGGAACTGCAGAGCCCTTGTCACTGTCCATGAAGTTGAAAAGATTTCAGTTCTTAACACCGCCCAATTAGATTGAGCTGTCCTCTCGAGATTAACCTAAAACTTTGAGGTTCTACTGTAAGTTCAATAATTCTTTGCTCCTAATCGTTCCTATTTTAGGACCATAGTGCAGTTAGTGGCCACGGTAAACGGGCCTCGCCCTTTGCCCACCAACCAAATCATTGTGACATGAATCCATTCATAAGTTTGACTTCAATGTAAATTGATTTCCACTTCACAGGGCACCATCATCCACTGATCAAGAAATGCTATGGATTGAAGCGATACCCACACACTGTTGCATGACATTGGCGATCTGCCCTGTATTTTTACACATTTAGAAGCCTTGTTAGGAAATGGTCGTTTCGGATTTTTACGCCCATATGTCACCCAATTACACCACCTTATAGAAAAAAATAGATATCGTGGAATTGTCAGCCTCTACGAAGAGTAAATCGTCGAACCTTTGTCCAGGGGCCCTCTTTACCCCCAACCCCCAGCAATCACTGGTGATTTGTGCTATAGAGTTAGCATTATGCACTACCAAAATACCACTCTTGTATAACTACCATTTTCGGATTTTTCTGAATGTTCTATCGTAATAAAATTCACACATGTTATTGATGATATATGTTCTACTACTACCTTAGAGCTTCTACCAAAAAATCCCTTGAGCCACTTTTCTCGCAACGACGCGAGATTTCTCATTCCTATGCGTTATCACAGAGTACGTGCGACAGGTAATGGGCCTATTTAATGCACTGGTGTGCAAACTTGAAAGGGAAAAATGGACATTAATGCAAGATGAATTAAAATGAGAGAAACAAGAAAGAAAAAATTAGAACTTGACTCTTTGAAAGATCTTCATAACATAAATATATATCAGACACAATATACACGATCAGTTTTCTTTGACGACCAAGATCGGTTGGGTTTTAAGGGGTTTTAAAATGATGTCAACGATGGGCCCTCGGTACCAAGAGAGCTTCGACCGATCTCAGGTAAACTTTGTAGGACAATGCTGAATCTATTGGTAAAAGTTACTTTTCATAGTAATAACGAATATTAGAACTTAAGGCCAAAGTAAGCCAATAGGGAACGTACCTTCTTTGCTTAAAAACCTCCTCCTTTATTGATATGATGACAATAAAAAAAGAGAGAAAACACTACAAAGGCTATTTAGAAGTCGAAGTTTCAAGATGGTTATTCGTGCTTTTACAAACTTGATGTGGTCATGAAAATTGAAATTATTTGGACATGATCTTTGCTCCTGTTTTTTCTGTTTGTCTTTTTATGTGATATTTATCTTGTATATTTATATTTTTGTAATAAATTGTAGGACTTAAGAGGCCACTGCCCTTCACTCCCTGCGTTTAGCAGTGACCTCTATCTTCAGATTCACAGCTTCACTTTATTTATATTCTGCAATGCTGTTAACCCTCGTCTCCTGAGCCTTTTTTTTGTAACAAACTCCGCGACTGGGGGGGGGGGTGGTTACCACCCCCCTGTGTTTTCTTACTGACACCCGATTCCTGTAAAAATTTGGGTATCCCAAGGATGCTTCGAGTTTTCTTTCTTTCCATTGGACCAAAATAAGTACTACTCCCCATTATGACCGTCACCATTACGTCAGAACTGTGAGGAAAGTAACGAAAATACTGAATATAGTGTGGAAATTGGATATTTCGCAATTTAGCGACTCAAACACCCTATTTATAGCTCTAAAATGCTTTCTTTATTAAAACTAGTCATTTCCCATCAAGTAAGTCAAAACCCGCATGCCAATACTGATTTTCCTAACCTTTTTGGCGAAACTGAATTTTTCACTGTGTGTCTCTATGGAAATGGCAAAGTTTTTTTGCTGCTAGCGAACTTTATGACGGCATTGATGACGTAATGCTAGGCATGTTGGTACTCATTTTGTTATAGAAAGAGAGGACCATAGCTTCTATTGGTAAACCAAAATCAAGTGTATGTGATGTTCCTGGGTTGTTTTAGGCATGGTTGGTACTTCTATCCATGGGGAGGTGGTTTACCACCCCCCCCCCCATATCGATCACTTTGGGATCACCCTGTATCTTACCTATACCCCGGTGGATGTTGTTTTTGGTTAAAATGAGCGGAACATGTCAATTGAACAATTACATATAATAATTTGGCACCAAAAAGTGGTTTAGCAAGCCTGGGAAAAACCTGAAGGGGGGGGGGTGGTACCACCCCCCCCTTCGGTAGACGAGGGTTAAATATTTGCTTGTTTGTCATTACTTTTTCATATTAATTTTACTCTGTATTGTACTTCTTGTCGTGTACGCTGTGATGTTGAAGTTTCAAACTAACCATTGAATGATTCATTGAGTGCCTATATTTAACCTTGCTTAAAATTCATTGAGCATTTTATACACTGTAATGTGGTGGCGGTGTACTGGTGCCATGTGTTCGGGTGTATTTGTGCGGGTATGAGTAAATAAAAGACACTCTAATTAGAAAGGTAATCTCCATTTAAACATACCTTCTGTGGTCTAATCGATTCATATTTAATTGACATGAAAATTAGAAAAACAAGAAATTGAAAATTAGAACGTGACCTCCTTGAAGATCTTCATAACATAAAGCACCAAGAGATATGACAATATGCACTTATCAGTTTCCTACCCACCACCGCCCTGGCTCTGGTCCATGCCGCCCGCAGCATGGTTCAACAGCTCTCCCACAAGAAGCAGCTGACCGTACTCACGAGACATTAATGGTTCTCAGGTCTCGTTGAGTACTGGTGTCCAGCTTTCTGTGTGTGAGAGCTGTTGGCACCTTGCTGGGGCGGATGGAACCAGAGCCAGCGGTGGTGGGTACAAATTTCTCTCAAATTGCACTGCATCGGTTGTAGACCACCCACCGAAAAGGTCTAGAAGGTTATTGAACGACAAGTACAAAACCGCAGACCTGTTTTGAACTTCCCCTGCTATAGATAATCGTTCCGAAAAATATGTTTTTATTTGCGTCTTGCACACCAGAAAATACGTACTGTTTGTGTGAGTTCCAGTTGCAAGTTAAAATTACGTTTTTTACGGTCATTTACATATACAGTTAATTTAAGATACCTCTTTGGTCCTAATCGATTCTATTGACATTTAAAAAGTGATAGAAAAGGAAAGAAAAATTAGAACTTGACGTCTTGAAAGCTAGATTTTCATAACATAAAGAATATACCAAGACAAATCATACAATCATCAGTTTCTTTGATAACCAAATTCGAGCATTATTTGTATGATTTAAACACCACAATAATGTCACGGAGGAACTACTATTACCAAGAGAGCTTTGAAACTCGATCCAGGTATATATCGTAGGGCAGTGCTAAGGTATGGGAAATTTAACTTTTCACAGAATAACGAAATATTAGAATGAATCCCAAAATAACCCATGGAACTCTTTCTGTTGTTAACTGACCTTCTTCGTTGAGTTGGACAATAATAAAGAAGAAAACATACAAAGGACAATTATAGTCCGACTTTAGATCGATCGACATATGATAACAAATATTTTGTTCCATGACATCTATAAGGTATTTCAACTTCGACAATAATAATAATGAAAAAATTAAAAAGGTTATACATCTTATCAAAACATATACAATTGATAACGTTACTGTGTTTCGGGGTAAATGTGGTTAGCAGATGGTTTATTTGCTCTTTTAAAAATTTGATTGCCATGTACGTACATCCCTAAATTAAACTATATAACATTGCCTTTAAATTCTTGGGCATTTATACCACTGCGTGGATGTGTATGTGTGTTTGTGTAATTTGTGTGTGTGTGGGTGTGTGTGTGTGTATGTGTGTGTGTGCGGTGCGGGTTGTGTACATTACAATGACAAGTTTCCCTAATTATGAACGGTAAACTCTTTAAACATACTGCCGTGTTCTAATCGATTCGTATATTCATTGACAATGAAAAATTAGATGAACCAGAACGAAAAATTTCAACTGACTCCTTCATAACATAAATAATATACCAAACAAATATGCATGTATCAGTTATCATTTCTTTGATAAACGATTCGGGCATGATTTGTAGGGTTTAAATGAATTTCAACGAGATCTCACGGTTACCAAGACAGTTTTGACCGGTCCCAGGTAAACTTCGTAGGACAGTGCTTAATCTTGTGGGTAAATTTACTTTTCAAAGTATAACGAATGAAGCCTCAGTAAGTCAATAGGACATACCTTCGTGGTTGAAGGACCTCCTTCATTGAATTGACAATAAAAAGAGAGAAACATACAAGGGCAAATTAGAAGTCGATATTTTGATAGAGAGACCTTATTCTAAACACATATTGTGTTTCTGAAATCTATTAATCTATTATCAAAACTTCCAGAAAACGAATAATATATATAAAATTCCACGATTATAATCGATCAATAATATTACAATATAAGTTACTGTGTTTTTAGTAAATGTGGTTACATTATTTCCACTACAATGTATTCACATATATTGGGTATGGGAGTAGCAGCTATTGACTAATCGGAACATCGAAAATAATCATCAAATTTCATATTTTTATTTTTTTTTGTTACGGCTGATATGCTAACAAAACCTTTAAGTGGTTGGCTTGAAATCCGTGTATTAAAGACAAGCAATGGGGTACTTTTTATCTGAATTCTGTAATTTCTATACGAGCGTATCCAAATTCCGACATGTGATCAAAAAAGCCCATTCCCTTCGAATATCAAAATTTTCAGCATGAGATTGTGCACAGATCAATACAGTTTGACCCTCAAACACAAAACATTATTGATCTTTGTTTATTCTGTACTGTGGAAACCAGCACTGCTGTTTAGTGGCAGGTATGAGACGCCGCCGCTGTATGTCTATTTGCGGGAGATGGTATGACAAATTTTCCTCAAATAGTTTTCATTTTTTCACTATTTGGTGTTTTAATTGTTTTATACATTAGCAGTCGTACACGCTGATCCATGATCTAATGTTAAAATGCATTTCCACATTTGTGTCGATTTCGCTCGCCTTATCGCTGAAGGTTTTGCGACCTTTTCAGGAAAATGATAAAATGCATCTTATTCTTTCCTGAATATCAGTGACCCAGGCACATACAATTGGTAACATTGACTCAAGCAAATAATGGCATTTTGATATGCAAATCCACTGGTATGCAGCGGACAAAGCACTTCAGGTTCTTTTTTATTGGTCCTGCAGAGTCCACTTGTCACGTCCATAGAGTTGAAAAAGATTTCAGTTATTAAAACCTCCCAATTATATGAGCTGTCCTCGTTCGAGATTAACATAACCTTTGAGTTCTACTGTAAGTTCAATAATTTTTTACTTTTTTTATCTATTTTGTATTTCATCATTTATTGATAAAAGAAACTGAAGGTGAACAAATGTAATGATCGAAATGCTGCTTGGTAAGCTGTTACCTAACACGTGACATCTTGGTGCAGAACTATGATCGCTACTTATTGCTGACCTCATTTCTGTTAATTTACCACCGTTTTTTTAGAAGAAAACAAAAGACAGGGATCCACAACTAACAACGCGGTAAATAGAATACAGGTCTTTCGCCTTTTCGGATTAGCGGCCATCTTGCCGGTAATGGTAAATTCCCGTTCCAAAATTTCTGGAGACTTTCCAAATCTAAAGAACGTCGTGCATGTTGCGTTATTATGCATAAAAGTATGTGGTCACTTTGAATAGGCACAAGTACTTTGAGGTCGGGTCTTAAATTGATCTGAATGAGGAGTACTACGGGAACTAACACCTTTTGTTAATAGGTTATTCAGAGTTCCCCCCAAGGGGTGAAAGACCTCTATAGAAATGGGTACCGGAAGTACTGGTTTTGGTTCTTCATAAAAATGTTAGGTCACAGTCTGTGCCATTATTTTGTTCAATTCGTTTTGCTTTGATTGACAATAAAAGAGAGAAAACATCAAAGGTCTATTTCAAGTTGAGTTTCAAGATGGTATCGTCTTTTAACAAAATTTTTTCATGAAAAATGAAATGAATTTTGGACAGTCGTTTGCCTGTTTTCTGTCTTTTTAATGTGATATGTCATCTTGTTATATTTATATGTTGTGATAATTGTAGGACTAGAGGCCACTGCAAACCTTCACGCCATTGCTGAGCAGTGACCTCGACTTCAGATTCACAGCTTCCACTTTATTTACTTTCATGTCAGATTCTTGTTACCCTCGTCTAACCTGAGCCCATTTGTAACACAACTCCGAGGGGGGGGGGGGTGTAACCACCCCCCTTGATTTTCGTTACTGAACAGATCCCTGTAAGTTGTACCAAAGTGATAGCTTTTAGAGTTTCTTCTTTCCATTGGTACCAAAATAATTCTACATCCCCATTATTAACGGTCACCATGACGTCTATGTTGAGAAAGTCACGAAAATACTGAATATAGGTGACAAATTGATATTTTCGCAATTTTTAGCGACTCAAACACCTATTATGCTTCTAAAATGATTCTTATATAAAACTAGTCATTTCCCATCAGTAAAGCCAAAAACCGCAGCAAATCTGATTTCCTACCTTTTTGCGAAAAACTGAATTTTTCACTTTAGTGTCTCTACGGAAATGGAGTTTTGCTGAACATGCGAACTTTATTAGTCATTGTGACGTAATGCTAGCATGTTGGTACTCAGTTTGGTATCAAAGGAAAGAGGAGGACCATAGCTATCTATTGGTACCAAAATCAAGTGTATGTGATGTTCCTGTGTTTGTGTTAGGGCATGTTGTACTTCTCTTCCGGAGGGGGGGTGTTTACCACCCCCCCCCCCCTAGCGATCACTTTGTGATCACCTGTCTCTTACCTATACCCCCGGGGATGTTTTGTTTTTGGTGATTAAAGGAAGCGAACATGTAATTGACATTACATTAAATAATTCTTGGCACAAAAAGGGGTTTTAGCAAGCCGGGGAAAAAAACTTAAGGGTGGGTGGAACCCCCCCCCCCCTTCGGTAGACGAGGGTTAACTATTTGCTGTTTTGTACATCTTTTTCAAATTTACTTTTACTCTGTATATGCTTCTTTTCGGGTGTACGCTTGTGATGTTGAAGTTCAGAGGAGACATTGATTGATTAATTGATTGACTTCTTTTACCCTTGCTTTAAATTCATGAGGATTTTATACCACTGTATTGTGGCGTGTGTGTATGGTGCCATGTGTGCGGGTGTGTATTTGTCGGGTATAGTACAATTAACAAACACTCTAATTATGAAAGGTACAACTCCATTTAAACATACCTTCCCTGACCTTCTGTGGTCCTAAAATACAATTCTATATTAATTGACAATGGAGAAATTGAAAAACAAGAAAATTAAAATTAGAACGTGACTCCTTGAAAGACTCAAACATAAGCAACCAACATAGACAATATTGCAACTTATCGTTGCCTACCCACCACCCCGCCCTGGCCCTCTGGTCATGCCGGCCCCAGCATGGGCAACAGCTCTCACACAAAGAAGCTGGACAGGGTACTCACGAACATTAATGGTTTCCAGGTCTTGTTGAAGTACTGTGTCCAGCTCTTTGTGTGAGAGCGGTTTGCACCTTGCTGGCGTCATGACAGAGCCAGCTGTGGTGGTAAAATTTCTCTCAAATGTGCACTGGATCGGTCGTAGAACACCCACCGAGAAGGTCTAGAAGTTTATTGAACGACAAGTACAAAACCGCAGACCTTGTTTGAACTTCCCCTGCTATATATAATCGTTCCGTAAAAATAATTTTATTTTCGGTCTTTTGCACAACAGAAAATACGTAACTGTTTTGTGAGTCCAGTTGCCAGTTAAAATACGTTTTTTTTACGGTCATTTTAACAATATACAAGTTAATTTTCAACATACCTTCTTTTGGTCCTAATCGATTCTATGACAATTGAAAAATGAGAAAATGATAAAGAAAAAAATAATTTATACGTTTTTGGAAAAAAATTAGTGCTACTCTGACATTATAAAGTGCGATCAATTTCATAGAAATGTTGTTATCAGTTATCAGTTTCTTTGATAACCAAATTCGGGCATGATCTGTAGGATTTAAAATGAATGTCAACGGAGGAACTACTATTACCAAGAGAGCTTTGACCGACCCAGGTATTATCGTAGGCAGTAGCTTATTTAGATGGTAAATTAACTTGTTCAAGTAATAACGAATATTAGAATAGAGCCCAAAATAAGCCCATAGGGAACATACTTTCATGGTTGTTAACTGACCCTTCTTCGTTGTTGACATAATAAAGAGATACAACATACAAAGGCAAGTTATAGGTCGCACTTTGATAATCGACATATTAAAAACAATATTTTGTTTCATGACATCTATAAGGTATTTCCAACTTCCAAAAATAATAAAAAATAAAAAAAATTAAAAGTTATAATCTTATCAAAAATGATCAATGATAAAGTTATGGTGTGTTTCGGTAAAATGTTTTACAAGATGGTTATTTGTCTTTTACAAAATTGATTGGCAATGTAACGTAACATCCCCTAAATTAAAAAACTATATCAACATTGCCTTTAAATTCATTGGCATTTATACACTGCGTGATGGTGTGTCATGTGTGGGTGTTGTGTATTTGTGTTTGGGGTGTGTGTGTTTGTGTATGGTGGTGTGTCGGTGCTGGTGTGTGTAACATTACAATGACAAGGTTCCCTAATTATGAAGTACAACTTAATTAAACATACCCTTCCGTGGTTCTAATCGATTCGATATTCAATTGACAATGAAAATGAGAACACGAACGAAAATTAAATCAACTTTACGTCTTCATACATAAAAATATACCAAGACATAATCCATTATCATTCTCAGTTCTTGATAAACATTTCGTGCATATTTGTATGTTTTTTAATGAATGTCAACGAGGATCTCACGGACTTTTTTTTTTTTTTGTTTTGTACCAAGACGTTTTGTTGACCGGCCCCAGGTAAACTGTAGACAGTGCTTAATCTAAAGTGGTTAAATTTCACTTGTCAAGTAATAACGAATGAAGCCCAAAGTAAGTCAATAGGACATACCTTCTGTGGTTGAAGGACCCTCCTCATTATTGACAATAAAATAGAGAAAACATACAAGGGCATTAGAAGTCGATATTTGATATAAGCATTTATAACAAATATTTGTTCTTAAATCTATAAGCTAATCAAACCCTTTTTTTTTTTCTCCATAAAATGAATAAATATATATAAAATTACAACGCTATAATCCGATCAATAATATTACAATAGATAAAGTACTGTGTTTTTATAAATGGGTACATTATTTCCACTACAAGGTAATTAAACATTATTGGGATGGATTACAGCTATTTACTAATGCGAAACATCGAATAAATCATAAAATTATATTTTTATTTTTTTTTGTTTTACTTCTCTCTCTGGCATGGTATATGCGACTTAACCTCAATGGTTGGCTTGAAATCCTGGTATTAAAGACAAGGCAGTACTTTTTATCTGATTCTGTAAGTTTCTATGAAGGTATCCAAATTCCTGACATGTGATCAAAAACGCCATTCCCGGCGATATCACAAATTTCAGCATGATATTGTGTCCCATGCATACAACAGTTTTGGACCTCAACAAAACATTATTGATCTTTGGGGTTTAATTTGTATTTCTTTACTGTGGAAACGCACTCTGCTTTTAGTGCAGGTATTGACGCGCCCGCTGTATGGTCTATTTGCGGGAGAGGGTATGACAATTTTCCTCAAATAGTTCATTCTTTTCAACTATTTGGTTGTTTAGATGTTTATACATTAAAGCAGCGTACACGCTTATCCATATCTATATGTTAACAATGCATTTCCCATGTGTTCGATCTCTCGCCTTATCGCGAAGGTTGCACATTTTCATGGAAAAGATAAAATGCCATCTTAATTTCTTTCCTGAATATCATGACCAAGGCACATCATATGGTATCATTTGCTCAAGCAAATAATGCATATGATATGAATATCCACTGTAATGCGGACAAAGCACTTCAGGTTCTTTTTATTGGGAACTGCAGAGTCCTTGTCACTGTCCATGAAGTTGAAAAGATTAGTTATTAGAATGGTGGGGGGAAAAAACCTACCTCCATGAGATGAGCTGTCCTCGTTCGAGAGTAACATACGTTAGGTTCTACTGTAAGTTCGAATAATTTGACCGTCTTATTTCATCATTTATTGATAAAAGAACGAAGTGAACAAATGAAGTGATCGAAATGTTGGCTTGTAAGCTGTTACGCTCAAGTGACCTCTTTGGGGGGTGCAGAACAAAGATCGATAACTTATTGCTGGACCTCATTTCTGTTTAATTTACCACGCTGTTTTTAGAAGAAAACAAAGACAGGATCCAAAGCAACTAACAAACGGGCGGTAAAGGTAGAAATTGTATCCCGGGTGGCTTTTCGCCGTTGTCGGATGTAAGTTCTGGGGCCATTCCTTGGCCGGGAATGGTAAGTTCCGTTCTCCAATTTCCTGGAGACTTTCCAAATCTAAATAACGACATGCATGTTGGATTATGTATGCATAAAGTATGGTCACTTTGAATAGCACAAGTACTTTGAGGTCGGGGCTTAAATGTGATCGTGAATGAGGAGTACACGGGAACTAACACCTTTTTTATAGGTTATGCAGGAGTCAGGTGAAAGACCTCTATGAATGGTACACGCGGCAGGTTACTGGTTTTGGTTCTTCATAAAAATGTTAGGTCACAGTCCTGTGCCATTATTTTGTTCAAATTCGTTTGTTTTCAATATGATGAACATATGGTCAAGTCAATTGGAACTTTGCGTCAGGAAAAATAAGTCCGTCTTAATTGGGGGGTGAAGCACTTAAATTTTTCCAAACTGGTTGGATAATAACAATGGCTGAGCTGCTCTTTACTTCCATATATAAAGGAATCTTATGCTTTATCCCTGCATATACCGAGCGGATTTGCTGGATACCAACATGGCTATTATTTGTTTCGAGCCCATGCAGCGTGATGGACTTTCTAAACTGGTCACGATATTTAGGAAATAAATCGTAATGACGTTTTATTTCTTTTTCAAACAATTGTGGGTCAAACCGGAAAGAGAAAAAATGGGAGGTTCGGCTACTACTTCAAAAGAGAATCTGTTTAACCGCCTATTCATTTAATCGCTTAAATCTAATCGCGGATCAAAGCCCTTCGCCTCTTGGCCTGAGAATATTGGCATACATCTGTCATTACAGCCCAGATATTCAATTACCCAGTAGAAAATTGGTATTTGCACAGTGGATATACACCATGGTCGTGACCAGTACACCGGAGCATCAATTAT
Source organism: Ophioderma brevispina (assembly GCA_023653785.1). NCBI lineage: Eukaryota > Metazoa > Echinodermata > Ophiuroidea > Amphilepidida > Ophiodermatidae > Ophioderma > Ophioderma brevispina. The sequence continues at coordinate 31,322 of JAMKCH010030138.1, forward strand.
ACACAACTTTAACCTATTATTTTTCAAAGCATTTTTACATTTGGAAGGTAATGGTTTGAGATGCATTCAAATGCATTTCTCAATCAGCATATATCTATTTTCCGGAAATTTTTAAATTAGGCTAAAATAGGCAACATCCTTTATACCTAAAAACTTTATAATCAAAGTTAGCTTACCGAAAAAGGGTCGATTTTGCTGTTTCTTTCGTTAAAAAGTAACTGTTTTCTTAAATAATTTGCCACGATTAAATAAATAATATCGTCAGCACAGACGTAGAGTTCATTACCACCAGAGATGTTTTTAGCTGGAAAAATTAATAAGTAACTGTTTTAGGTGGCAGTGGTGTCAATTACTTCCTGTGTGAAACTTCTACGGACACTTGAGTCGGTTTGGATGAACAATTTACTAGGGGTCAAGGCCCCATTGGAGCGTCCTTGAAGTTTCCCAAACAATGAGCCCGTGAATGGGAGGGTAATCCTGGTTAACGGATTACAAATCGAGCCAATCTCCCTCGTTTCATCTTCTCTGGTGGCATCTTATGGACTTGACAACCCATATAATTGAAAGGTATAATATTTAAGAATTATTGTGAATAAATCAGTTACTTCGTCGATAATGCGTAATCAAAATCCTTATCAAAGCATCTTTCTCTCTTGTCCATGGCCAAAAAGTTAAGAGTGGGTTGTTACATACAATCCCATTCTATGTTATGTTATTGGATTATTACGATAAAATATCGCTTGGCGTTTGTAGTCTGTTGTATATCGAAAAAACACCCTCCAACCCCTTTGTTTTTGTGTGTAGCATTCCCTTTAGATGGATCGTGAAAGTGTGGCGAATGTTGTTTTTCTTTTGTTTTGTGTGTATGTGTGTGTTGTGTACATGTGTGTGGTGTGTATTGATGTGTGTAATCACAGGATACCTATTCTGAACGGTTAGCGTGGGGGTGCCATTTGAGACAGGGAAGGGGTACACATTCTGTGGTCTAATCGATTCTATTTTAAAGCAATGGGAACGTAGGAAAACAAGAAAGATAATTAGAACATGCCTCCTTGAAAAGATCTTCATACATAAAAAATACCAGACATTACACACGGGTACGCTGGGCTTTCCTTTGAAGGACCAAAGTCGGCATGATTTGGTTTTAAAAATGATACCAACGAAGGACTTCAATTTACTTTTAAAGTTAATAAGAATATAGAATTTAAGGCCCAAAGTAAGCCAATAGGAAAACATACTTCTGTGGTCGTAATTCGATTCTTGTTAATTGACATAAAAATTAGAGAAACAAGAAAAATTAGAACCTACTCCTTGAAGATCTTAATAACATAAATAATATACAAAGACATAATATACACTATCATATTCTTTGATACCCAAATTGGGCCAATGATGTTGGTAGTTAAAATGAATGTCAACAGGGATCTTAGTAATAATGAAATATTAGAATTTAAGCCCAAATAATCATTAGGAACTTACCTCTGTGTTTAAAGCGCATCTGGCCATTTTCAAAAATGATGTATTCTTCTCAATTTAATCGCAAATGAAAATCCGGCCACAAAAATATGACATTTCCCAAACATACCCAAGACATTAGTAAGAGGCTAAGGACATCCACCCAGTGACAAGGTGATGTGTAGGCTACCCTTTAAAGTTTGCCGTAACTTTAATCAACAAAATATGAATGATAGACTCTACTCAAGATATACTACCTACACCGCACAAAGTTCAAGTCCGGTCAATAAGGTGCACGTCTTGGGAATCAACTCCGCCGTTGTTTTCTTGTGTTAAACGGCATTCCCGCTCGCCGGAGTTATTATTATTAAATCGTTCGGTTTACCAATAAGGACCTTGATGCGGGCTAATAATTCAATCCGGTGAAGCTAATTATATTGAAGCTTTTTTCACACCATAGCCAAAAAATAATTTTGAAAAACTTCAGAGGTGCGCATATACACGAGAGAAACCATACAAGGACAATTTAGGAGTCGACACTTTGATAAACGCGCCACATATAACAAAAATTTGTTCCTGAAATCTTTCAACTGGCAACTGGGACTAACAACATTAAATAAGCTGTAAATAATGTTTGAAATTTTAACTACTTAGTTCTCCAGTGAGACAAGGATGGATATTTAGTAATTCCCTGAGATAGCAAGCGCAACAGTGTTTTGAAAAAAAAACATGTGCGCTTGCCGGATTCAACCGTCGACCTCTGCATTACTCGCACAGGTGCTCTAACCAACTGAGATATCAGACTGGTTTGGTAAGGAGCGATAGATATCATCTATAGGTGTAAAAATTGTTTTAAAGTGGACAGGAGATTTATTTAGGATACAAATTTCTCTCCAATTGCACTGAATCGGTTTGTTATACCACCATCCGAAAAGGTCTGGAAGGACTATTGAACAAACAAGTACCAATCAAATAAAAGGAAACCTCAGACCTTGGTTGTGACTTCCCTGCTAAATCAGGCCATAAAAATGTTTTTATTTTCGGTCTTGCACAACAGAAAATACAGAATCATCTTTTTATATAAGAAAGACGAGGATTCGTCTTATTCACTTCAGGTGAAATATAATACATTGTAAGCATTCTAATATGCAAAAAAAAAAAAGTTTGGGGCGCTTCTTTCCTTTCTGGAAATGTGCTCAAGTCCCTTTAGCTGTTTGTGAGTTCCATTTCCAGTTAAAAGGAACGTCATTTTAAACCTATACAGCAATTTTAACATACCTTCTATGGTCCTAATCGTTCTAGTGACAATGAAAATGAGGATAGGAAACGAGAAAGAAAATATAACTGTTTCTTTGATAACGCAAATTCGGGCGCAGATTGTAGGGTTTAACAATAATGTCAACAGAGACACTACGATTACCAAGAGCTTTGACCAATCTCAGGTGAACTTCGTAGGGAAATGGTTTAATTGAACCTTCTTTTGTTATTGACAAGAAACAGAGAGAAAACATACCAAGCAATTGATAGACCACGATATTATAAACAAATTATTTTGTTTCTGAACACTATAAGTGATTTCAAACTTCGCAGAAATGGATAAATAAATATATAACAAATTAAAAAAGATTATAATCCTATCCAAAATTACCATAATAAAGTTACTGTGTTTTCGGTAAATGGCGGTTAACAGTGTTATTCGCTCATTACAAATTGATTTTCAATGTAACATCCCTTAATTAAACTCCTATTAAACGCTTACCTTAAATCCGTGCAAAATTCGGACAGACTGTAGGAGTTAAATGAATGTCAACGAGGGCCTACGATACCAACAAGTCTTTGACCGATTCTGGGGTAGACTTCGTAGCACAATGCTTAATCGCAGTGGTAAGGTTATTTTCAAATTAATAACGAATATTAGATTTTACCCAAAGTAAGCATAGGAACGCTAACCTTCCTTTTTAAGTAATAAAGGCGATCCCTTTGGTGTATTGCAATAACAAAAGAGAAACAGACAAAGGCATTAGAAGTCGACATTTTGATATACCATCATTATATTTTTTTTTGCATTAAATCAAGAAGGTATTTCAAACTTTCATAATGATAAATAAATAAGACAAATATGATTCTAACCCCTTCCACTTTATTACGAATGTTGCTCCTTTATTGTTGAATAACAATGCGTGAAAACACGCGAATGTAGTTTATATAGTCTATTCGTGTTGATACGTTCTTCCCCCCTGGAGTTTTGGACGTATTCAATTAAGTCGTAGAGGGAATGAGACAAATGGCAGCGTGCCAAAACCCGGGATATCTGGAGACACTCCGGTCATATAATCACTAACCTGCCAAAATACAATTTCATTCCGTCCTGGAACGCACATCCGTGTATTTCAGGCTTAACCTTCCCACAATAAAACGTTAACAGGAAGCCCGTGCGCCTCATGAATTTTTTCACTCCGCAAGAATGGCATGGGGTCACATATCATGATGAATCGAGTATAGTATGTGGACACCTTTAAACAGACCGCATATTGTAGAGAAATATGTTGTTTTTCAAACTAAAGGTATTTCAGACTTCAGAAAATGAAATATAATACAAAATTACAATGCTATATCTCCGTCAATATAAAGCCGTGTTCGGTATTTGGTCACCAGGTGGTTGGTCCGTTGCTCTATTACAGAATTGATTTCAATGCAACACAACATCACCCAAGTAAACTATATTAATTAACATAAAAATACAAGGGTTCACCGAACTCATGTGGTCCTAATCGATTCTATTTTTAATAGGCATGAGAAATGTAGAAAAACAATGGAAATAAATTAGAACATGCCTGCCTTGAAGACTTCATACAACATAAAGAATATACAAAGACAGTAATATACACTTATCACTGTTCTTTGATACCAAAGTCGGGCATGATTTTGGTTTAGAATGAATCCAACGAAGTGGCTTAAATTTACTTTTAAGTATAACGAAATATTAGAATAAGCCGCAAGTACGCAATAGAACATACATTCTTGGTCGTAATCCGAAATTTCTGTTTACTTGACATGAAAAAATTAGAGAAACAAGAAAAATTATACCACCCGACTGCCTTAAAGATCTTCAAATAAATAATATACAAAGACATAATATACACGTATCAGATTCTTTAATGAACCAAATTGGGGGCAAGTTGTAGGTATTTAAAATGATGTCAACGAGGGATCTTGGTACTAATGAAATATTAGAATTTAAGCCCAAAGTAAGCCATTAGGAACTTACCTCGTGTGTAAAGCGGCACTGGCAACATTTTCAAAATATGTACTTTCTTCAATTAATCGAAATGAAAGTCTAAGGCCCACAAAATAACTACCCAAAACATACCGCAAGACATTAGTAGAGGCTAAGACAATCCCCCCCAGGGTGGACAGGTGAGTTGTAGGCTAACCTTCTTTAAGTGCGTAACTTTATCACAAAATATGAATATAGACTCGTCTCAATGATATTAAAACCCACAAAGTTCCCAGTCCGGTCAAACAAGGTGGTCACGTCTTGGGGAATCCCTCGCCGTGTGTTTTTTGTGTTAAACGGCATTCCCGCTCGCCGGAGTGATGAAGTAGGAAATCGTTTGCTGTGTACAATAAGCCCCTTGATGCGCTTAAAATTTCGGTGAAGGCTAATGTAGTATTGAAGGCTTTTCAACCAGCCCAAAAATAGCAATTGTAAAAATCTAGAGGGCGCTAAACAAGAGAGAAAACATACAATGACAATTTAGGAGTCGACACTTTGATAAACCGCCACATTATGAACCAAAAATGTTTCCTGAAACCTTTCAACTGGCACGGGACTAACAACAGTTAATAAACTGTAAATAATGTTTTTGAATTTTAACTACTTTAGTTCTCGGCAGTAGACAAGATGCTATTTATACTTTCCCTGAGATAGCAACGCACACAAGTTTGAAAAAAGAACATGTTCGCTTGGCCGGATTCGAACCGTCGACCTCTGCATTACTCGGCACTTTCGCTCTAACCAACTGAGCTATCAAGACTGGTTTGGTAGAGGAGCATAGATATCATCTATAGGTGTAAAATATTGTTTTAAAGTGGACAGGAGATTATTTGGACACAATTCTCTCAAGTTGCACTGAATCGGTTGTAGACCAAGCGACAAAAGGTCTGGAAGGACATTGAACAAAAGTACAATAAAAGGAAACCGCAGACCTTTTTTTGTACTTCCCTGCTATAATCGTTCCCATAAAATGTTTTTATTTTCGGTCTTGCACCACAGAAAATACATAATCATCATCTATTACATAAGACGACGTATTTCGGCTTATTCATTTCATGGGAAGGTGAAATATAAGACATTGGTAAGATTCCTAATATGCAAAAAAAGGTTTGGGGTCGCTTTTTCTGGAAATGTGTCCTCATGTCTCTTTAGCTGTTGTGAGTTCCAGTTCCATTAAATGAACGTCATTTTAACAGTATACAAGCCAATTTAACATACCTTCTATGGTCCTAATCGATTCTATTGACACTGAAAATGAGAGAACGAGAAAGAAACAAATTTTAGAACTTGTTTGCTTGGATAACCAATTCGGGGCATGATTGTAGGGTTTAAAATGAATTTCAACGAGAGACAACGATTACCAAGAGCTTTGACCATCTCAGGTGACCTTCGTAGGGAAATGGTTAAGTGACCTTCCTTTTGTATTGACATAAACAGGAGAGAAAAACCTACAAAGGCAATTTGATAAGCCACTAATATTATAAACAAATATTTGTTCATGAAATCTATAAGGTATTTCAAACTTCAGGAATGGAAATAAATATATAATAAATTAAAAGATTATAATCCTATCAAAAATTACAATATAAAGTTTACTGTGTTTTCGGTAAATGTGGTTACAAGATGGTTATTCGCTCATTTACAAATTTGATTTCAATAACATCCCCTAATTAAACTATATTAACCTTACTTTAAAATTCCGGGCAACATTCGGACATGATCTAGGATTTTAAAATGAATGTCACGAGGGACCTACGCTTACCGAGACAAGCTTTGACCGATGTCTGGGTAAGACTTTTCGTAGCACAAGGCTTAATCAGTTGGTAAGTTATTTTCAAATTAATAACGAAATATTAGAATTTTAGGCCCAAAGTAAGCCAATAGGAACGTAACCTCCGTGTTTAAAAGCGATCTCCTTTGTGATTGACAATAAAAAAAGAGAAACTACAAAGGTAATTTAGAAGTCGACATTTTGATAGACCACATTTTATAATTTTTTTTGCATTAAATAAGAAGGTTTTCAAACGTTCAGCAAATGAAAAATAAAATAATACAAATAATGCTATAACCCCTCCACATATTACATGTATCTCCTTTTGGTTGACATAAAAATAGAAACACTCGAGGTATTTTATACTTGATTCGTGTTGATACGTTCGTTCCCCCTGGAGTTTTGGACCTATTCAATAAGTCGGCGAGGAAATGAAAGAATCAAATGCACGTGCAACGCCGGATTATCTTGGATGACACCCGGTCATATACTCACTCACTGCCATACATACAATTCATGTACATGTATGGAAACGCACATAGTGTATTTCATGCTTACCTTCCCACAATAACAAGATTAACAGAAGTCCCTGCGCCTCAATTTTTCACCTCCGCAAATATGTATGGGGTCACATATCAGATGATCGAGTATAGATGTGGACACTTTAAAAGACCGCCATATTGTAGAGAAATATGTTTGTTTTTGTCAAATCTAACAAGGTATTTCAACTCAAGAAAATGAATAAATAAATAACAAAGTACATGCTCCCTCCAAGAATAAAGCCGTGTTCGGTATATTTTGGTCCACCAGTGTCCTTTGCTCTATTACAGAATTGATTTCAATGCAACATCACACCCAAAGTAACTATATTTAATCACATAAAAATACGAGGTTCCCTACTCATGGCGTCATCAGCTGGTCTTCGGTTTATTCATAGGACAAGGGTCACATAAGATCACCAAGGCCTAGCGGGCCACTCCCGGTGTAAAGAATTGAGGGTGCCCCATGAGAAGAGTGTCCCTAGCTACCAACCATAGCAACATGTACGGAATAAACCGTGACCTTGTAGACTAGGCCATTTGGGTACAGTGCTGAAACAAACGATGCATACAGCACTCAATGGCGAACACAGGAGAAACATCTGGGTGGTAGGAACACTCCGTCTAGGCGACACTGTAGTTTTATACAAAACCGTCTCCCCAAGGACTAATGGTATCTAAGTGTCATGAAAAGAGATCGACACAGTGGGGATCCGCCAAGCAATTTGATAACCTGACATTTGAGGCCCTGAACCCTAATGACCTCTATATGACCTTTGAGGCTTTACCCATTTCTTGAGAGGGGTAAACCGTGGTCACTACCCATGACCATTACTTTAACGTTAACGCATACGTTCCAATTATTTTATCGTTTGATAACCCGCCACATTATGAAACACAAAAGTTTGTTTCCTCCTCCGGAAATCTTTCAACTGGCAACTGGGACTTACAACCTTTAAATAAACTGTAAATCATGTTTTGAAATTTTACCTAACTTAGTTCGCTCCCGGGTAGACAAGTATGATATTTATACTTTCCCTGAGATCTCAAGCGCACGACCAGTTTTGCAAAAAAAAAAACATTGCGCTTGGCCGGATTGAAACGTCGACCTCTGCATTACTCGCACGGCGCTCTAACCAACTGAGCTATCAAGACTTTGTTGTGCAGAGGGCGAAAGTCATCTCATCTATGGTTAAAATATTGTTTTAAGTGACAGAAGAGATTTTATTTATGATACAAATTTCTCTCTAATTTGCACTTAATCGGTTGTAGACCACCAGCCG